>NQII01001084.1:341331-385202 GCA_002778355.1 Clitarchus hookeri | reverse complement strand
GGGGGGGGGGGTGTCCATCACATCATTTATGACCTGTTTATACTAATTTTAAATAATACTATAGTTAGAGCGCGAGTAGCTACGATTCTAAAAAAAATTGTTTAAACTTGTAATTGCATAAAATAATTTTTTCCTGCTTGTTCTGTGCATATGTGTGCGTGCGTGCGTGCGCGCGCGTGCTCACACACTCTCTCTCTTTCTCTCGCGTTATATTTTCAATTCTGCTGGATAACTGGAGTTAACTGTATTTTGGCATCGTTAAAATGCTTGGTAGGAACACGCGGATTGGATTTTATGCATATCCATAAATTTTGGTTGGTTGGGCCATGCCTCAATGCTGAAACATAAGCAGTATCAAGTATTGAGGGTATCGGGAATTCTCGTATGTACCAGTTAGTATACTAAAAGTTTCTTAGTGGAGTTCTATTTTCGTATATTCTGGTAAAGATTCTCTACCTGTCAAAGTTGAATGATCAAAAGTACTTAATGTATGGGGAAAGAGCTGCAAAATTAATAGGCTATAGGAGAATCTGTTTCACTGAATAAATGTCTGTTACTATTCGGTGTTCATTGTCGTTGGATTTTGTACGCAAGGGTTCCCTGCATGACTTGCTGAGGCGTTTGTTTGTTCAACATTGAAATATGGAACTAAATTACTTCATTTCTGTGTGTTTCTTACCAAGTATTGACTTACTATCATAAGCTGCTCAAAAAAAACTGGTTTATTTTAAAATTCAGTATTTTAATATTATTCTTAACTTTTTGAAAAATAGGGCATCCCACCGAACGTTTTATTTATACTAGTTTTTATTTTGTTTCCTTTAGCTTAAAGCTTTTGTACGCTGTTTGTTAGGCAGCTATGTACAGGAGTCGCAGATATTTTGGTCGCTGGATTTGGTGTTGGATATTTATGGGAGAAATGGAAGGTTTTAGCATTGCGTTACCCACGTAATCTCTTCAGTCACGAAATATTTTGAGTTTCTCTAAATTGTATCATTTGTTATTTAGATTTTTGCACAACACATCTTGTGGCCGTTACAGTTTTGCTTTGAATGGCTGGTCGATATTGTTATCGAGGTGCTCTTGGAGATGTAGAGCATAACGTGATTGACATCGCGTAAAAATGTGCACAATTCAAAAAGCGTTAGTAATACATGCACACAATTTGATTGGATTTCATTGGCCACCGGCTTGCCTAAAACTTCACAGCGTTGTGGACTTCTGCTCTGTCTTGTGATGTTTGTTTGTAGACAGTAGAAGTGAGTGTACTGGTGGTGGATTGCATGTTAACTGGAAATGTGTGGTTAGTGGGAGAATCTCTTCTCGTTCTGTCCTGTCCAAGTTGGGATATTAGTATCAAATTTAGCTTGCCTGAACATTTGCTCATTCGGCAGTTATTTTTTTTTTTTTTTTATAATGTTGCAGGAAGTGTGTGTAAATTTTGCACTTCGGTAGATTACATATTTTCAATGCTTTTTTTGTGCTAAATTTTTGGCCAAGTGTGTTTGTAGTGTGTGTTGTGATAGCGCTGATTTGTTAGGTAGTAATTATCCTAGTACACCCTTGTTTTCAGTACGATGATGTGTGTTATGTTGTAGCTCCAACATAGTCAGGAGGATAGGTCTGTTATTTTTTGCATTCTTACCTCCATCGTGGCTTCATGTGTTTGGACCAGGGCGTTTTGTCAAAATGCTGTGCGTATGTCTAGGCCCCTAGCAAAGAATTGGTGGAGTTGTAAAATGTGTTTAATAAAGTGCATATTATCAAAATTACTTAAAACTGTATCTTCTGTAATAGCCATATATATGCATTGTAGTAGTTTTGAAGATAATTTCATTAAGAATGTGGCAGGCATCCCATTTTACTCTTTTACTGATTCGTTCTTTAAATATTGCTTACTATAGCAAATGCGTAAATTTAACCATGTATGTATATGAAATTTGGAGGTACACGTTAAAACATTAAATAGCGATAAATAAAAATTTTTGAAAAAAAAATTCATGTATTATTTGTAGTTAGGTTTTTGTAACACAACCCCAAAAAAATATGTTAGCAGCTGTAAAACTAAGCACAATTAGACTCTTTGTTGGTTTTTTTTTTTTTCCCCGTAGAAATCAAAAGTGGCTGTTAGGTTTGATCCCTACCAATAGAAAAAAAAAGACACACACAGAAAATTTAATTTTTTCACTCTGCATATTTTTTAGATGTTTCACTGACAAGATTCAAAGATATGTCTGACATTAGAAATCTTCTTAGTATGTCATGCACACAAAAATCATCCAGTGTAAAAACTGTAAAAAAAAAGCGTAACTTTTGAACAAAAAGGGCATCAGCTGAACAAGTTTATAGTGCTGACAAACTGGGTATGCTGTGGAAATACTTGTCGTCCACAATTTCACCTGGTGGCAGTGGAGCACGTGCATCTGTAGATGAACAAAACTAAATATACTAAACAATTATTATGTGCACAAATGCTGCTGGCGCACAAGAACTCGCACTGCTCCAAGTATTTGTGACTTAAGTCGTTGGAAAAATGTAACTGGTGTCCTGCTGGGTTAATGGTCGGAGTACTATTTAGATGAGTTCAGACATTTTCTCGTGTTTCGAAATGTTTTTGGGCCTAAATTAAATTTTAATTGGATGTCTGATAAGCATTTTTTTTCTTGGCAACTCTTTTGTTGTATCGTCTCTAATTCTTCATAACATGAATCTTCCAAGATTTATTTCATTTTCCATCTGTATGTTTGTCATCAGTAGCATATACTTCCAATTCTTGTAATTAGGAGCAAATGTTCAGGCTGTCAATTTCATTTGGTTTTAATAATGAAAATTGAAAAATTTTGCAATTAAGATAAGTGCAAGTGTGTATATGTGTTAAGGGCAAGTGTGCATATGTGTGTGTGCTGTTTTTTTTGTTTGTATCATTACTAAAGTGTGTGTACTACTAACAATTTACTATCATGTGTTATTATTGCCTGTGTTGGCATTGGGTAGTACAGTGAAGAAATGGTGCTCCGTCGACATATCTCTGAAGGAACTACTTTACTTACCGCATTTATGTGTGTAAATAAAATAGTTTGTCGCTTGTGCATTACAATGTGGACAAATACAAAATTAAATCTGAAAATATACATATTTAAAGTTAGTTTCTTATTAACTTTTGGTGTAGGAAAATTTTGAGAAGTTAAAAAAAAAATTATTTTTATTGCAAAAAAAAAAAAAANTTCTTATTAACTTTTGGTGTAGGAAAATTTTGAGAAGTTAAAAAAAAAATTATTTTTATTGCAAAAAAAAAAAAAACTTATGCAGATTTTAAAACATTGGAAGTAATTTTGAAATTTTAATTTTGCATGAAGATACTNCAAAAAAAAAAAAAACTTATGCAGATTTTAAAACATTGGAAGTAATTTTGAAATTTTAATTTTGCATGAAGATACTATGAAATTCATTTTGATTACAAGATGAAATACTTGGTGGTGTTGATGCTGATAACGTGTGATACTAATAATAACAGACTGTTGAATCGACGCCCGTCAGAAGTGTCATGCATGGGAACGCTAGATGACGCCACGGCGAAGAGGCTGTTGCTTTGAACAATTTGCCAGGAAGAATGAACGCATGCTTCTAGTCCTACCGCCACACCAGCCAATCAGCATGTTCAAAATGAAGACCACGCCTCTACTGGCAAGCCGTAGCGTGTATCAGCATGTTGTAATCGCCATTCAACGAGATAATCAATTTCAGTTTTACTCACACGAAATCTCAAACATCCCGATAAAACCCTCCTATATCCTTGCAGACCTGTTCTTCCTCACTGCTTTACTTTTTCATAGGGATTTGTGTCTGTGAACTAGTTTGTTTGTTGGGTTCTTTAATTATTGTATGTGTTTTGTTTTTTTTTTTCTCACAATCAACCCTGTATGCTTAACATTCTTTCTTTTTTTACATTGCAACTGCAACACATTCTAGATGTATGGGCTGCTTGATTCTTATTAACAAGTGTGTGCTTGTGTTCAAAAAGTAGTTTTGATGTGGACGTGAACGTTTCCTGATAAACAGAAATCCACATTCAACATTCTTTTTGAACAGAGGTAGTGATGAAATCACTTCGACATTGGATACAATAATCACGTCTGATATCAGGGCGAACAATCTTGGCTGACGTGTCCGTGGGTGTCCCTGCAGCAAGGGTCGTACTTGTAGGCACTCGTAGCAAGTTGTTTTAGGGTTTCCAACACCCTGGGGTGATGCGAAGTGAAGGCACATGCAGATGAAGAGAAGTCGTGTTTATTAGTGTCAGAATAAGCTTGTGTATTTTGAAACAGTTGAATTCTGCCGAGAATTTCTTTCATTGATATATCTACAAAATCTGAAGGTTTGATTTAATTCTGTCGTGGATATTCTAAATTAGGGCAGTTGATTAATCACTTTTTTGATACTTGATTCATTCAACTAATTGGTTTTTCTTTGAGGGAATTTGCTTACAATTTGCAAATTAGTGCAGTGTCTAAAACTTGTAAAAAAAAAAAATGGTTTCCAAAAGTTACGTGGAAGATTAAAAACAAATTAAAAAAAATTGTTGATGTGACTATGCAAAAAAATTAATTTATGACATTCAGCTAATTTAAATTAAAATAACTATATTAACATATAGAAATAATAACTTGTAAAGATTAGTACCATACACAGTAACAAGTATACATTATCTTGAAGATTTTCTCAGTTGCCTTGTGTGTCAGCAGAAAGTTTGCCCTTAACTAAAGTTGCGAATGCTTGTCATGCGTCGCGTTTCCCGTACATTTTACAAACAGCTTTGTTTTGGAAGAATTTTCTGTTACAAATCTTGCGCTGGGAAAAATTTATTATATTGGAGAGCGCTTTTAAATCACCGTCGTCCTATGCTGTTTCCATCCTGTGGCTGGGTCAGATTGGTAAAATGGTAAAAAGTGCCTTTAACTGGTTGTATCTGATGTCGTCGTGTAAATACTTGTTCTTTCGTAGCTTCAGAAGTATGTAGCTGTTCCTGTTCTGCTTTGCTAACAAAACGTTAAAAGTTGAGGACCTTCCGTATGTTTCCCTGCGTTATGCAAGCGCCGGGCAGATGAGAATTTCCGGTTTTCATCGTTCCATCGTGATCTTGCACTTAATGGTGGACACATGCATGCACGGATGTTGTTAGACTGTTACCCGTATTTTAAATGTGGTTCAGAACAGAGACTACAAAAGTAACACAATTAACATTTGTTGCATGTGTGCTGTGATCAGGATGCTGCATTTTAAATTCANTGGTAAAATGGTAAAAAGTGCCTTTAACTGGTTGTATCTGATGTCGTCGTGTAAATACTTGTTCTTTCGTAGCTTCGGAAGTATGTAGCTGTTCCTGTTCTGCTTTGCTAACAAAACGTTAAAAGTTGAGGACCTTCCGTATGTTTCCCTGCGTTCTGCAAGCGCCGGGCAGATGAGAATTTCCGGTTTTCATCGTTCCATCGTGATCTTGCACTTAATGGTGGACACATGCATGCACGGATGTTGTTAGACTGTTACCCGTATTTTAAATGTGGTTCAGGACAGAGACTACAAAAGTAACACAATTAACATTTGTTGCATGTGTGCTGTGATCAGGATGCTGCATTTTAAATTCATGATGATGCCTGAAATAGCTACTAATAAAAATGAGCAAGGACATTTTTAAAAATGCATTTTGGATTAACACTCGTACAGTTATTTCAGTAATTTATTTCTTTTTTCATTTTTGCTTTACATACTTACCCTCGATTTTTTTTTTCTGGCAAGAAATACAGCAAAAAGTGATAAGGGACTGGAAAGTTTCGTTGTTTTGAAATGGTGGAAAGCTATTTTGAAACTCAAAAAGTGATGTTTTCATTTCAGTATTTTCATTTAACTAATGTTTTCGGCTTTATGTATTCGGAACAGATTTGTTAGTATTCGTACACATTAATTAATTAGGATACCTTAAAACAATATTAAGACAAAAAAGTAATTACTGATACAAGACCTTAGTGATGTAGATAAGGTATATTTGTGAAGTTTACAAACAGTGGGCATTGTAGTAAAAGTGGTATACAAAACATGTTACAGTATCTGCCTTCCAATAACAATATAGTAGAATATTTAAATATTACTTTTCTGGGTCTTTACAGTTTAATGTAGTGTGTTGGTCTCTTGAGAACACGCAGACTTTAAAATAATATTCTCCACTTTTGTAGTGTAGGTAATGTAGCCAGAGGTGCTGTCACACCAGACTGCATCTTTCCTTGCACTGCTTCCTGTTAGAAGGACAGTCTGGCATATTTAGCCGAGATTATGCGACATTATGTTGCACTGAAAATGTGTTATCAAATTTGGTTTCTTACATCAGTGGATATATAAATTTATGTTTACGTGCCGTGATAAAATAGTTTGCAAAAATACGTTTGACATAAATATTTCAAAAAATTATTTTATTAAGTCTGTAAAAGTTTGGTGTTAGTTAATTTTTGAGTGGTCTATTAGTGTTTGTCATAGTTTATTTAAAGTAATTTTAATTTTGCATTAGTCCCATATTCTGGTAAATAATGTCCTATCTTTTAGTAATGGTCCTATATTCGAGTAGGAAAGATTCATATTTGAGGGAAAATGTCCTGTGTTAAAAAAAATTCAAAAACATTTTTTTTTTTGCATGATTTCGCAAAAAAAATGAGGCCACAAAATTTTCCAGTTCCTTATTAGTTGTTTAAATACTCTCAGCTTCCTAACATTCACTAAAAAAAAATATTGCCATATTTTCTGGGGTAGTGAGTGTAGTTAAAAATAAATTGATTTACCACAGATTTTTTTTTTTTGCTTACAGTCAATTTTTTTTTTTTTTGCAGTTTATTGCTTTGAAAAGTTACTTGTGTTAGTTGGTTTTTAGTGTTGGATTTAATTATTTAATTTGTTGGATGTAGNTTTTTTTTTTTTTTTTTTTTTTGTTCTCTTTCAAAGAGAGAGATTTATATCAAGGTTTAGGTATGAACAACCATTTGCTAATCTACAATTTATACATGTTGACTATATTTGATATGCATGTTACAATTTTATTACATGACTACAAGAAGTTCTTTTAAATGAAAGCAGAGACTGAGTATTTCTTGACTATGCCCTGAAAATTTTAGTTAGTCTGTTATTTGTTTCAGACCTTTTATGTGTTATTGTAATTTTTATTGTTATGCTGATAACTTTGTAAACCCTTTTTAAAATTACCACATTTTTACTACATACATTTCAAGTCTGTGAAACATCACTTTTTTCCTTTTCCATGTACATCGCTACAGCATTTGTTCTCCAAGAAAATGTGGTGCGTTGCACTAAAATAGCACTACAGTTTGCATTCTCTGTAGTTGTGTTTATATTGCCATCACGTGGGGAAGGATAAATTGATGTTTCGCTAGCTTAAGTGGCAGCATGAAGCAGGGAGAATGCTGGGATGACTGTTATGTCGCTCGGGGCGAGAGAAGGCAGGCTAGGCGAGTGCTGCGAGGTGCAGCCTGTGTGGTGGTGCTTGCAGAACCGTGAGGAGCGCCGGGGTGGGGACTTCCACCGAATGGACTCGTCACCCGGCCAGCTGGGAACACCAGGTTCTCGAACCAGCTCCGTTCTTCCAGACCTCCTCACCCAGGTAACTAAGCCAACCACTGGGGCTTTAACCTTTGCACTGTATCGAAATTTGCGTGACAATAGCTTGCAGTTTAATAAGTTCATTGTGTAAACTCTACTGCACAATATAAATAGAACTATGCTAATATTGTGTGATACACAATTTTATGACTGATATGTAGTGTGTTTTTCTACATTGATTATTTCCCACGCTTGCTTTACAATCATTTGAAGCATGTTAGCTGTGACACATGCATGCATCTTGTATCAACGAAAGTGTGTTCCCATAATTCTGGCTGGTGAGTGTCCACTAAACAAAACCATTTTAACTACTTTTAATTTAAATAAGATGTATAATTAAGTAAGATGGGAGGGAGAAGGGGGAGAGCTTATAGATGCCTAGATTTGGGGCAGCACTTTACAACTGTCGTCATCAGCACCAATGGGAGTGGATTGAGGTGAAGATGGAGTAATGACAAATGCATTAGTGAGAGAAACAGGAGAATCCCGTACAAAATCAGTTGTGACACTGCAGTCTTTGAACAGTTGATGACCGGAGAATCCACTCAACTTACTCAGATGGCACAGAAGCATGAGAATAGTAAGTAAATAAAGGCACCATTACCAAAAACAAATTAATATCGGAAATTTTCCTCTGCGATTTATTGGCAGTTATGCAATTCACGCGCCTTACACAGTGGAGACACTAAACAGTTGCAGACAAACTAAGAGAATAGCATCACAGAATCCATCACAAATTCTCGCTACTAAAAAACTCGCATTGCGAGAACTTACCAAGGCAGGAGGGCCCTCTCAACTGGCAACCTAACCTCCCACACTGGGGAAGAAATTTTGTAGGCAAAGGTTTGGCCTAACAAGACAGAGAAAGTAGATTGGGTGTGGGTTACATTGTCACTCCCGTCACACTGTGAGATCAGTTCTGTTCTGCGAGGTGTCTGCAGGTGCCCACAGCCATCACCACAGCACTCTTTAACCTTTGCCCTTCGCGCTCATTGCGTCACCAACATTCCTAAATAAGGGCATTGCGTGGTGCTGCTATTATCTTGCGTCCTATTGAAGGTATTGCGCAGTATAAAGCATTCCTCCAGACACTGGTGCGAGTACTCGAAAAATCGAGCGCAACCCAAATACCTACTTGCAGCTCCAGCTAAGCTCTATATATTTTTCAGTCCCCAAAAATTTGAGCTTCTCTATGAATGCTAGGTCTTCCATTAGGCGACCAATGTTACTATTCACTGTTAACGAAAGAAAGCTCTTGGTTTATTAATGAAAGGTAAATATTTAAAAGTTTGGTGTGTTCTGTCTGATGGGACAGTTTGGTAAATGTTGCTAGAAAAGAAGACTTTTTCATTCATAAAATGAATGAATTTTTAAAAGATAGATGTGTTACTATTAAAATAATTCTTCATAACTACATATTTGAACACATTCCCTTCAAAATTTGCATAAAAATGGGGTTGCAAATCATTTAAATATGCAAACACCAAACTAGATAGTTTGTTAGAAAAATAATATAGGGGCAGTTGTTTTTTGCAAGGCACTCACGTAATTTGCTTGAGTTATTTAAAATGGCAGAATAATCAAACGCTTTATGAAAACACAAAATAATTCTGTAAGATAAACATGCAAAGTAGTAACAACTTAGTTGGTTCGAGCGATGGATTCCAAAAGTGTGGGTTGAATCGATCGCTAGTTGGAACGATATTGAAAAGTATCAAATGGGACGTAAATTATTTATAATGGCGTTTTCTTGCGTTATCGGAAAAACTTGTTGCTTTAAACTGATGTGGGAGGATTGTGCAAGCATTACCATACAAATATAATGAATATGTGTGTGCCAAACATACAACTCCAACAGTACGGCACACAAACATGAACAATTGGTCCGGCGCATCTCAGCATTTCACAAACGTCAGTAGGAAACATACAGAAGATAGAAATATGCAATGATGAATATGTTATTTAAACCCTACTAGAACTTTTTTATATGCTGTTATAACCTACAAATTATGTACGCAATGTGACCTAAATAAATTTAACTAATTTACATAAATTACAGTCTCTCTGAGTTTTTGTAGTCAAATTGTTCAACTGATGCAAAATGTGGCACAAACTGAAAAATTTTTGAGCTACTGTCATTTGTACTGTACACTAGTTCTTTTTATGGTTGCATTTTTAAAAGTAGATTTAGGTTGTTTCGCAGTTCACCCAGAGAGCACTCTCTCGCCCTCCCCTACTGTTCCAACTCTGATTATGAAGAGGGATACGGAAAGTGAATGACGAATGTTCACTCTGTAAACCCTCTCCTACCCTCTTTGACAGCCATGTTTTCATGTCTAACCATATCTAGACGTGTGTGTATATATATTTTTTCTTTAGCAGTATTAGAAATATTTTATTGACTTAACATAATAATTGTGATGTGTGTGTGTGTTGGGGTTTTTTTTTTTTTTTTTTTTAAAGTAGGGATGTAACGATTCCACTTTTTTTCGATTCTCGATGCCGATACCACTGACGATTCTCAATTCCAAAAACGGGATTCTTTTAGTTGCAGAACTAAATACTGTATAGGAGGGTGTGAAATTTAATTATTTAAACTAGGCCTACATTAGTAGTAGGCCTATTACTAACAAATAATGTAACACAAACCGTGGGAGCATATTCATATGAAATTCCAAAAAGTTCAAAAGAGGCATATGAGATAATATTAAAAACATATATATATATATTTGTGTGTGCGCGTGTGTGTGTGTGTCTCTAGACACACACACACACACACACACACACATTTCGTCCACTTAGTTTATTCGAAAATATTTCCAAACCTCACGTGTCATTATAAATGTTCACAAACAAATGAAATTATTTAAAAGTTTGCAAGAATAGCATTTTTGGTAGTAAAATGTGTGTACATTGACACAAATTTACTCAAATTAACTTCCGTTGGAAGTTTTAACTCTGTGAACACACGCTTCGAATTACGTAGTACAACTGCAATCACAGTCAAGTCGCATCGAGCAGGTTTTTGAATGCAACATACCAAATCTGTATGCTAACAAAGATAATTCCTCTATCAATAACAAAACTAAAAGTAGCCAAGTAAATTAATTATATTTTTTCTCATATCAAATTTGCTACGTTTGGAGTTTATCAATGTTTCTGCGACGAGTGAGCGCAACACACAGTTAAAAACAAACACATTCCGAACGAAAAACAAAGACAATTTGCTGGCGTCTTACAAATAGTTTTAACCAAACCCATATTAAAAAACACCATGTTACACATCAGTAGAATAGTTAAACATTTGGAGTCAAATTAAACTTTCATTGTGCACTAGCTTATTTTGTATGTGAATGTTTAGGTTATGTATATCGAAACTCGCTTCTCACATCAACCAGCAATCGATACTTGCTACTTATAGATGTCGCTCGCTAAGACAAATTCAGTGCACACGGTTTACTTTAATTTCTTAATAGTGCAAGTTTGCTACCAGTTTCAGTTAATTTTCGCAATAAGTACATAGTGGTAACGCTACATGATGTATGACGAACAAAAGTTTTTTAGCTTATGTAATGCTCTTGGAAATCTGTGAAAAAGCGGAAGAATCTAAACTTTTTCGACAATATTTAGTTCGTCAAATCATAATCGCTTACTTAAATAGTCAATACAAAGCTTCTCGCACGAAACCGGGCTTGTATTTTAGCTGGAACAACACCTTGTAACGTTGCGAAATAAGGGCATGTTGTGGGCCGGAATCCCTTTGAAAACCTATGCGACCCCCGTCGGAACCACCCCGCCAAACTGCACAGTAGTAAAAAATAATCACTGTTCTAGAACCTTCAAGAAAGAGAAAAATGTCCACTGAAGGTGGAAAGCATGACCTATAAACATTCTACCATGGCAATAACTTTGAATCCTGATAAAATATTACAAAGCCTTGCAAAATGAACCAAGTATCCCGATAATTATTATGATTGCATCATTACACCCTACAGACGTGAACATAAATTTTTCCCGAAAATATTCGGAAAAAATTATTTCCCGCCCGACGAGAAAATCGTTATGAATTCTCAAAATTTTACCGAAGTTTGGGATCCCGCACACCCCTAGTTTTTAGAATGTAACAAAACTTGCTAAAAACGAAACTACTAAATCGCGACTGAACTGAAGCTACTAAATACTAATATACAAAATGGTAAATTTGAATACTGCCAGTACAGTTTTATTTTCATGTTATTTCTGCATCTCACATTTTCACGCACTAAATAATTTTCCAAGAGTGAATCTATTACTGGCATAAATCAAGTAATTTTAAACCGCTTTTGAGAGGTGATAGGTTATGTATTTATAGTAATTGGTTTTTATTTCTTCGATTCTTGGACTTTGGATACTCTATAAGATTCCTCAAGAATCGATGGTATCGTGGAATCGAGTGCTACATCCCTAATTAAAATGTTAGGTGTGCACATATTATTAAGAATGTTTTGACCTCTCAAAAATATATAAAATCACAATAAATTGTAATTTCAAAAAACACTTAATCACTTTCAAGTTTGGACACTTCCTTATATCCTGTGTGTGAATCATGCTGGCGAGTACTAAAAATCTTAGGCTCGCGGACCTCTATTTCAAAACCAGTTGCATTTGCTTTCCCATACAAGTCATACTGTGCCAGCTGCATTTCCACAGTGTACTTAAAAATAAAGAACACCATTGAACATTTAACTACCTTTATCACTGATTCTTGACTACTGAAACTGCTGCTTTAGGAAAAATCAAACCCATTGCAAATATGTACACATAAAAATAACACTTTCAAAACATCTGATATTAAAAAGAAAACAATTATTCTCCTTCATGAACAACAAAAATTATGTTCTTTTAATATTAATACTGTTTACACCACTACAGTCTGTCAGTGTTGCCACATGAAAAAATAGGTAGTGACGTTCCCAGGAATTGAGCCTGATTCACCTCGGTAGGTGGCAAGCAGTGTGGCCACACACACTTCTGTGGCTCCCTTCAGAAAACAAATTCTCTGCAAAAAAAAAAATTTGTTGGGTTAGCATACTCCTTTTCGTTTGACTGACTTACCTTATCTTGCGTTTGTAATTTCAGGCATCGTCTAATCCTGGTACTCCGAACCAGAGGCAGGACAAATCAACGAGCGACGAGGTAAGACTCATTCTTCTCTATATTTGGGTGGAACCGTAGTTTTAAGCTTCGTAAGTTGACAGTGAAATCTTGAGTTTCCGCATGCAAATGTGTGATGGTTCTTTACTAGTTTGAGTTGCAAAATTTTGTGGGACTGGGAGACTTAAATCACTTATCACCAGATGGTCTTAGATGCGCAATAAAGCACTAACAAAGCATGTTAGTGTTGGGTCTAACGATCCTGTTTATTTACAGTGGCGTTAGAAATTTTTTGTAGAAAACAAATTTTCACATCAACCTTTCACTACTTGTCACCTTCGAGCACTGTGTGCTTTTCTTTCTCTTCTTCACTCCTAAAGTACTTCCCCCTCGTGTTTGTTGGTACGCTCGGAGTTTCACCACAACCTCCTTGGTTATGCTAACCAAAGCTCTTCTGCTACTGCAAGTACACTATCTTCTCTCATATGTTCTTATATTCCCGAGCTGTAGCTGGAGTAGCGGCTAGAGCGCGCACCTTTCAAGTCAAACTTGGTTCGATTCGTGGCAAGTTCGCTCTCACATTGTCACAGGTTGGAATCATACCGGATGATACCGCTCTTCTGCAGGTTTTCTCAGGGATCTCCCGTTTCTCCTGCCCTTGTATTCTGGTGCTGCTCAATACTCACCTCATTTCACCCTCATTGGCTTGAGAACTCTGCTAAATCTTTCTGCTATCCATTTCACTTTTGTATTCCCATAATTTACTTTTGGATGTGTTGTATTTTGGTACAATGATTTTTATCTTGCACAGTAATTTTTGTCTTGCTCTGTCCACTAAACTCTTCCTTTATGCTGCTCTTATGCATAGCAGTAATTTGCTCTTCTTTATTTCTCCATTCTACATGCCTTGAATTGACATGGGTGCTATCAGATTGCTGGAACATGAAATGGATTTGCTGTTTGTGCTAATTTCATTGCCATAGTGTGCTTCATACTTGGGCCTTAAATTTGATGCAAATGTTTTCCAGAATTATTCAAATAATGTCGTGATTTAACTGTTCTCGGAACTTGTCATTCATCGTGACTTCATAATCTTTTTGTTTATATTTTTGGCAACAATTTTACTCCGTTTACAAGTGGACACCTGAGCACAGTACTAGGAAAAGTTATATTCTGAAAGTGCGAGACAGAGTGGGTGGAAGCAGCAGTGGGTGGGGTGAGTGTGATCAAAAGATGGAGAGGGGTTGGGTGGGTTTAAGCAAAAGAGAATGGCTCTGGAAATGGGCGAGTGGGGGGAGAAGGGATGGTTGAGTGCGAGGGGTGAGTGCGAGGGAGAGTGTGGTGAAAGAAGAAGGGCGAGAGGATTAAGAGGGGAGGGGAGAGTGGGTGGAGATGGAAGGGATGAGTGTTGGCGAGAAGGGGAGGGGGTAGTGGAGGGAGAGGGAGAAATAAGTTTTTCACTTGCATTTTATTAATTATGTGATTAACTTATCAAAATTTGTTTCTGGAATTCTGTGTGTGTGGAGAGGAGGGAGGGTGGTGAGAGAGAGAGTGTGTGTGCACGCATATGTGTTCATGGTAGTAATGCACTGAATTGGCACTGCAGATTTGGTAAACTATTTTTAATTCTTTAGGCTTACAATGGGTTTTATCAGAAAATGTGTTGTACATAAAAATCATTTGCATCATGCTAAAGTATTTTATAACCTTTAAGAAACACAGTGCTGAGTGAGCATGCAATTAATTACTACTGCTAGAAGTTGATTGCCTAGTAGTAAACAGCTATTTTATGGTTTTTTTTTTATGAGTAACGCTAATAAGTACAGATATTTAATTAATTAATTATGCTAGATTTTTTAACTTTTGTTGAATATCTCTACATTCTGTTAGTTCCAAGACAATGTGTGATTTGCCTTACGAACAGTATTAAGGAAATGTAAATTTGAAAGTATTTCTGTACTATTTCGTTACAGAACAGTGCGATTTCGTACAGGACAGTTTAGATATTCAAAATATGATTTGCACATAGCAAGCATATGTACAGAACTAGTACAGTAGATGCCCCATATGTTTTGAATTGCAGTGGAATGATCTCTAGAGGACAAAATTAAAATATTGTGCTGCTCTAAATTTCCCCAAAACAAAACTCTACAGCTCTAATTAGTTTATCGGTGTGCTCTATATAAAAGTGGCATGGTTGAAAAGCAGATATGGTAATTACAGAGGATGAAAACAGGCATATCCTTGGAGGAAATTGAAATAGCATGGAGTTGACTGGAAAGTGTGTGTGTGACGCACAAGGTTCGTAGCACCTGTTGCTGCAGCGTGACCAGTTATGTGGCAGTGCAATAATAATAATAGCAATGATAATTTTACTAGATTTCAATAAGTGCTAATTAAAAGGTAGTGAATGAAAAAAGTTGTTAGCAATAAAAGGTTTTTNATAATAATAATAGCAATGATAATTTTACTAGATTTCAATAAGTGCTAATTAAAAGGTAGTGAATGAAAAAAGTTGTTTACAATGAAATGTTTAGTGTTTATTTTCATACATGTTAACATTTTTGTGAGTTAGTTGCCTGTAATAACAAGCAGCAATCTAAATCATTTTCTGCATGAAGGCCATTAAGATTTTGTTATATTTTGTGTGTGTAAACCTGTCTTTTCCACGTCCAGTTAAAAGGCCTTTGTTTTGGCTGTTGGCCAGTGGTTATTTAGTTACCTGTTTCAACCACACACTAATTAACTTCATTATGTTTCCTCAATAACTGCTATGGGGGCTACATGGTCATAGAAGCACGTGTATTGTGCATTTGGCCGTCAGGGAAATTTTGCTCTACAAGCATAACACCATGTCTAGTTTATGTGAAGTGTAACAATGAAGTATTTCTTGACCGTCAACGTTAGCAAGTCGAAGCTTGCTTGCTTTGGAAAATACACGTTACATTAACACAAACCCTTTTGGCATGACTCAAACTTAATTTTCATATTAAAATTGAAATCTCATCAAATTTAATAGTTTACATAATATTTAAGTGTTGACTGCGCCAATTAAAGAAGACCATTATATAGTTTTTGTGTTCATTACCATAGTTAAACTCTTAAGTATATTTCCTAGGTTCAGATTGGATATTGCTAAGAAATTAGTTGGACAAGACAAAGAACAGTAGAAATGTTGCTGCTCCTTGGTATTATTAAGCAGTGTGTTCCACGCATCATTTGAGGCATAACTAACAGAAATTTAGTTAATTTCCAACAGTGTTGCTAGACTGTTAAAACAAGAAATTTTGAGGAACGTATAAAAATTTAGTGCTGAATATCTCGCAACACTCGCTCAGAGATGCCCCGCAGCTAACCTGGTCAGGCAGTTGGAACCTAGGTGTTTCATTCAATCAGTTTGACACCTCGCTGACCTGTGCAACATCGGGTGTCAACCTCTAGGACTGGGAAGTATGGCTGATTGTGAGTTGGTGGTGGGCCTGCTTTGGCTGGTGAATTGACTACTTTGCTGAATAGCCTTGGATGAAGCAGGTTTTATGGAAGTCGTGCACTTCAAAAATTGGTTGAGCAGGCTGCACGGAGCAAAACTGTAAATTCCTCAATTGGTGTAGCTGAAGCAACTGTTCCGAGACACTGCTTGTTTAGGTCTGGGAGGGGTTGGCGGCAGTGAAGACAGCCGTTGGTGCGGAGAAGCACCTTGGTTGGTACCTCGTAGCAAACCCTGGTCCAACTTGGGCGACTTTGGTTGAGTGTTCTGCCATTGAGCATGTCCCTCCCCCAAACTGCCTCTTCCCTAAGCTTTACATACATGAAGGCTTTCCCAGACATTTCCTCCTGACCAACAGTTTCAAGGTAGCCTTCTGCCACAACCTGTTGATGAGGCGTAGGCTTACCAGAGAGCAGGAGGAAAGTGGGTGTTCGTGAGGAATGTGCATAGATTCTTGACAGTGGTGATAGTGCGTGGGGTTAGACTGGGCGGGCCTTCTGTAGAGCCGGCCTCTTTCCAGCACCTGTGCCATGGCGGGCTTGCAACTCCTTTTCGGGTGTTCCAGTAGAGCAGGTTGTCGCTAGTACACCATAGTCCTCAAGAAGGTTCACACTCGTGACCATATCAAATCCACACCCCACCCAGGTTCAACCAAGAGGTGTAGGATGGTCGCCGTACCGAGTGAACTGCCAGCAGAGTAGACGGAAGCCTTCTCACTCCATCCTTGAGTGTCGACTGACAAAGCGGGATTGTCGCTGTACATCGTCTTTACTTTGAGTTTGGTTTGAA
Source organism: Clitarchus hookeri (assembly GCA_002778355.1). Lineage (NCBI taxonomy): Eukaryota > Metazoa > Arthropoda > Insecta > Phasmatodea > Phasmatidae > Clitarchus > Clitarchus hookeri. The sequence continues at coordinate 368,137 of NQII01001084.1, read as the reverse complement.
GGTCCGACAAAAAAAACCTGAAGGGCAGGAAGGGTGCATGTCAGTGCCTTCCCTTCCAACATTATGTGCTGACTGATGGCGAAACTGTAAATTGAGGGTAAGAAAAGTGTGTTCTTGGATTTCATGTGCTTGTTCATTGACTAGCAACGGGCACAAGAACGCACTTCAGCCTGTACCTAAGTGGTTGCCTGAAGGGCCCTACAGAGAGAGAGTTCGTCAGCCCCTTTGCATGGCTGGATAGTGCACTCTTGACCTCCGGCAGCAATCAGCAGAGTGGTGGAGGTTCAAAGGCACACCTGAATGAATTTCACCCAGCCATGTTTCGTAGTCACTCAGTAATTTATTTTGTACCATATTTGTGGCCATGTCGCAGCCAAAACAAATGCTTGGACTTACTGCCTCTCCGCTACCTTCAGTCCCACTATAACACTCTTCAAAACTTCCCTGTGAAATAATTTGCATCGTGATTGTGTATGTGTCTCTTCATGTTCATGCATGCCTGCATGTGTGTTCCAGATTTAATATGTTAGCTTCAGACTGCTTTTGCAAAGAGATAATGTTTCAGACACTCTCAGTTTCATTTTCGCAGTACATGCAAATGGAAATGTACGTAATTATATTATTGAGTAGATTTTCTAAAAAACTGTTAGAAATTACAGCAGCGCATAGGCTGGCTGTATAGTGTTCCTTCGTGTGTTCACATTGAAACTAGGTAAGGAAATTACCTGACTGTGGATATGAAATTATTCTGAAGTAGTTTATGTCAAGTGCACAGAACACAATATTATGTTCTTTTATTATGACAACCATGTTGACATCTGTATGTGAAGTATAAATTAAGTAATGAAATGTCTTTTTGAAGTCAAAGTGGTGTCCCTCTTTCATAAACTGATTTTGAAAATGTGATGAGTACCAGTGAGAGCGATTCTTTGATATTACAGTGTAATACGGTACTCCAAAAATATAGTGCAATACTATAAACTAATTTATAAATAATTAGGTAGGTTCTGTGCATATAATATTCAAATTTCATTGAACTTGGATATATGCGAGTACTTGAAAATCTAGCTCAAGCCGAATATCTCCTTCAGGCTCGAGCTTGGCTCAAGATATTTTAACTTCTTTACAAATGTCTGATTGTTCAGTCAGGGACCAGTAAGACTGTGTTTTATTGTTTATTAACAAAACTTAAATATTTAAGAATTGGACATGTTCCGGTAAAAGGATTCCTCAGAAATGTGGATATGAATGCTGATACCTGAAAATTAACCTAAACTTGGGCTGCAAATCCGCCTCAGATGCAGTGTCGCTAGGAAATAATATGAAATTTTGCTTTAGTCATTTGAAATCACAAAATAAACACTTCGAAAACACAAAATAATTGTGCAAGATTTATGTATGAAGTAGTAAAAATGTAGTTTGTTAGAGTGAGTGACAAATTGCAATATTTTGTGCTGGATCAATCGCTCATTGGACACTGGATAGTATTGAATGAGATGTTAAAACTTACGGCTTTTATTTAGGTTTTTGAAAAACGTGTTGTTTAACCTTGATGTTAACATTTCTGGTACGGTAATATCAGTTAAAAAGGGAGGATTTAGAATTTTTTGAAACTTTAACCTTGCAGTGTGAAAATATTTCAATACAAATGTAAAGAGCATACATGTGCCNAATTTAGAATTTTTTGAAACTTTAACCTTGCAGTGTGAAAATATTTCAATACAAATGTAAAGAGCATACATGTGCCTTAAGCAGATAAACTCAACAGCACTGCATGCAAACAAGAAGTATAGTCTGGTGCAACTAAATGTTTCACAAACCTCAATTGCATCAGTGGAGAAAACAGATATTTACCATGATGGAAAGGTTGTATCTTCACCAAAACCAGCTTTTATGGCTGAAAATGTTAATAAACAATCAAGGTAGTTTTTAGTTTTATATTCTTATAACCTGCTAATTATGTACATGAAGCAACATAAATTTAATCAGTTTTCATAAATTATGGGGTCTGTAAGTTTTTGCTGTTAAATTGTTGGGCTAATACAAAATGTGGCGCACTCCAAAAATGTTTTATTGTGTGTGGGAATCATACTAGTGATGCATACCGTTGCTTTAATTTTATACATGCATGTCAACTGTCTCTAAAATGCTCATACGTGTACTGTATACATGGAGTTTTTTTTTTTAATGAACTGGCAAATCTCGGCCATTAAAATAACAAATTTATAAAGTCAAGCATTTCAATTTTTATATTTTGCTGAATGAAAATTAATTGTAGTGCTGGGCCGATGCCGGTGCCGATACCACTGTATCTGCCAATATCTGTCGGTATCGTCAGAATCTGACAAAGTAAATTCAGATACTTGGCGCAGATACCGTAGTTTACTTTACCAACCTTGGAGGAATCGTACTTTCTACGAAGAAAAAAAAACAAAGTACGTAATCCTAAAAATTTGTAGTCAGGAAATTGTACAGCACACATTTATAGTGACAAGAATGCTATTATTTATCGTTACATCAAGGACATTCCACGTATTTCCCTTTCAGTACTATGCAAAGCTCTTTGTTTATATGGTAGTGGCACATTTCAAANATCAAGGACATTCCACGTATTTCCCTTTCAGTACTATGCAAAGCTCTTTGTTTATATGGTAGTGGCACATTTCAAAGCCCACAACTTCATTTAAATCACTGCAGAAACTAATACAATATATTAGATGGTGAAATATCCATCAGGTTAACGTAAAAAAAAAAACACATTTTTAATAATCTGAAAGTTTATTTAAAGACTTTGCAATGCTTAATGTTCATNGGTTAACGTAAAAAAAAAAACACATTTTTAATAATCTGAAAGTTTATTTAAAGACTTTGCAATGCTTAATGTTCATAACTGTCCATATCAAGGCGTAAAAGTATACGAAACTGCGTAGCGCGAATAATAGTGGTGTGAACGCTTCTTGGAGTATAAAAATATTTTATACGTGTTTGTTATTTCATCCTTACGTTAATGTTTTGATTACACATTGAAGTCCAGCTGATGTTATACAATAAGTGGGTAAAGAAGTGACGTGTTGAATTACTTTATTATTGAACCACCAGATGACAGTAAAGCTGTATGCATGTTTTGTCGTGCAAAAATTTCTCATGGTGGTGTTAAATCAAGATGCTTCACAACGTCAAATTTAAAGAAACATTTATATTCCAGCCACAGTAGCCAAGTTAAAGCCATGCGCTTGGATGAAGACTCAGGCCACCCACTGCCACACTCAAGCTCTGCCACCCTGCAAAATAAGTTGGATGATCATCAGTAGGAATGTAACAATTCCACTTTTCCTCGATTCTCGATCTCGGTGCCGATACCAATCTCGATTCCTAAAATCGTGATTCTTATAGTTACAGACAATTACTTTACTGTATAAGAGGGTGTGAAATTTAATTATTTAAACTAGGCGTGCATTAGTAGTAGGCCTATTACTAACATAAATAATATAACATGAACAGTGGGAGCATACTGATATGAAATTCCGAAAAGTTCAAAAGAGGCATATGAGATAATATTGAAAACATACATGTGTGTGTATGTGTGTGTATATATATATATATATATATATATATATAAAGCACCTCCCCTCTCATACCAACAATTTTTTTCCCCCAGAAATACNTCCCCCGGAAATACGTACATTCATCAAATTTTTAGTTAGTTGATTCAGTAAAAAATTATTTTTGCGGTTATTTAACGTTAAAATGCGGAAATCGTAGTGATGTGACGATATAGATTGATACTGATTTTGCCTACATGCAAGATATCACATTACGAGAGGACGACAATCGATTTTCGCATGTCTTAATGTTTGTTGGAGTTGCATTTTCTGTCTGTAGGGGTTTTGATAGCTACCGGATTTGTTTGTGAATACGAATACGTGTGGACATTGATTTTATCGTGAACTGTTTCAATTTGAAGTCTAGTTGAAACATGTGTTAATGGATTTTAATACTGTGTGTGATAAAAGCTGTATGTAACTACATATGGACTGTGATTACAATGTGGTATGTATTATGTCTCTTGCCGGTCATGTATTTGTGGGGTCTTGGTAGGTTACTTATTGTCGACTCTGCAAAGTTTAAAACTAAAGATGAGTAGAAAAAAGCAGTATTACTACCAGACATTCCGGGAATCATACAGTGTATAGTCCATGTATTATAAAATCAGACAAGGGCGATAGGTTTGGCTTTTGTAGACTATGCCAATGCGACATAACCATTGTACATGGTGGTAAAATAGATATAAGTGTACAAGTTAAAATCACGAAGCTTGTAGCCAACATAAAATGCCAGGAAGAAAATCAGAAGAATTCTAAGTTCTTTGCAAAACCTGGAAATGCTGATTCGGACGTTACACTAGCAAAATGCTTGTTTACTTCTATTTTGGTAGAGCATAACATTCCCCTAACTGCCGCAGATCGTGCAGGTTTTTAACTAAAAAAAAATGTCACCGGTCTTGGAAATTGCAAAGAAGTATGGATGTGGTCGTACAATGTTTGCAGAATGCACCGTTTTCTGTTGCAACTGATGGAAGCAATGATACCAATTCAAAGTTGTATCCCATTGTAGTGACTTTTTACGATGATACACAGGAGAAAATTGTGAACTCTGTTCTTTCTATCCCTGCCTTGGAANTCCCATTGTAGTGACTTTTTACGATGATACACAGGAGAAAATTGTGAACTCTGTTCTTTCTATCCCTGCCTTGGAAGGAGATTCTAGTGGATGGAATATAGGTAATTTAGTGCTTGCACAGATTGAATGCAATAACATTCCCGTTTAACACTGCGTGACTTTTTGTGCAGATAATGCAGCTGTAATGGTTGGCCATAAAAATGGTGTTGCAGCAGTGTTGAAAGAGAAACACCCTGGGCTTATTGTGATTGGTTGCATTTGTCACCTGATAAATTTATCTGCAGAAAAGGCTGTATCTTCTTTGCCAGTAAAAGTTGATAACATTCTTGTGGGCATTTTTTATTATTTGGGAAAAAGTTCAAAGAGAAAAGAAAGGTTACAAAAATTTCAAGAGCNTCCCATTGTAGTGACTTTTTACGATGATACACAGGAGAAAATTGTGAACTCTGTTCTTTCTATCCCTGCCTTGGAAAGAGATTCTACTGGACAGAATATAGGTAATTTAGTGCTTGCACGGATTGAATGCAATAACATTCTCGTATAACACTGCGTGGTTTTTTGTGCAGATAATGCAGCTGTAATGGTTGGCCATAAAAATGGTGTAGCAGCAANCTGTAATGGTTGGCCATAAAAATGGTGTAGCAGCAATGTTGAAAGAGAAACACCCTGGGCTTATTGTGATTGGTTGCATTTGTCACCTGATAAATTTATTTGCAGAAAAGGCTGTATCTGCTTTAGTGACGGCCTGATACTGAAAAAACCTGATACCGATAAAGGTTCCGATATTTACGATTTTACCGATCCGATACCTGTAAACCGATATTTTCATTTATCATACTGTAAGCAGACATTGGTCACTAAAGTGTTTGAGAGAAAACTGCTGCCTGGAAAAGTTTTGTTTGCAATAAGTTAAATTGACTTACTGCTAAGTGAGATTTACTTTATGCCCGGTACATCAAAGCATCAAAAAAAATAGTTTAACATTATACAAAATTATCTCTCACTACAACATATTACAAAACTAAGTTAAAGTTGCAAAAAGGTTGCTAGTCTACAAAAATATGTAAAATGACAGGAATGAAAACTAAGCTAACAAGCCACGATCATTTTGTTTACTTTGAGAAACGTACGTCAAACATAAGACTGCTTTACCAAAAATAAAAATGTAATCCGTGAAGCGAAAAATAATGATAGGCATGTACATTCTAATTTGTTTTTATCGTAAGGAATTAAAAAAAAAATTTAAATTAAAAAAAAATTTAATTATTCTATGTTGATATTTCAAATTATTTTGTTCTTTTTAGTCGTATTCCTGCAGCCTGATGTTAAGAGTTGGGAAAATTAAGTGTGCAGCAGAGGAGAGAAAATACTTGAGGTTAGAATGGCCATTACCGATGTGCCGATATTTTAGTGCAGATCTCCGATAATGGTAAATGTACCGATAATACAGATATCGGGTATCGGGCCATCACTAATCTGCTTCACCAGTAAAAGTTGATAACATTCTTGTGGGCATTTTTTATTATTTGGAAAAAAGTTCAAAGAGAAAAGAAAGGTTACAAAAATTTCAAGAGCTCCATGATACAGAAGCGAAGAAAATACTCGAACATGTCTGTTCAAGATGGCTTTCTCTTGGAAGAAGTTTGTTGAGGGTTTTTGAATAGTGGGAATCATTGCTTGGTTTCTTTAAGAGAGAGGTTGTAAATGAGAAACCTTCATCTTCGAGTCTCACCTCTTACAAAATTCCCAAACTACAATCATCATCCTNTGGGAAAAAGTTCAAAGAGAAAAGAAAGGTTACAAAAATTTCAAGAGCTCCATGATACAGAAGCGAAGAAAATACTCAAAGCATGTCTGTTCAAGATGGCTTTCTCTTGGAAGAAGTTTGTTGAGGGTTTTTGAATAGTGGGAATCATTGCTTAGTTTCTTTAAAAGAGAGGTTGTAAATGAGAAACCTTCATCTTAGAATCTCACCTCTTACAAAATTCCCAAACTACAATCATCATCCTGTTCAACCTCTGATGGGATGTGTCAGAAAAACATAAATGAGAAAAGGAATAATTTGGGTTCTGCTACTGATTCCAGCAAAAAGAGAATTGCTCTGACATCAGCAAATAGTAATGCTCCTATTCTGAAGAATACTAAAAGTCCTTTTTGTAAATCGGGAAGAAAAACTATTTATGTTCCTTTCTTCTGACCTAAATAAAGCATTTTGTGCATTTCTTCTAGATGTCCTCCCAACATTTGAAAAACCGAATGTAATTCTTTAGTCAGCATCTCCACACACACACACACATTTATATTTTGAGACAACTGTTGCTTGATTTTCTAAAAGCATTGCTATCAAATTTTGTGAAAGTAAAAGCTGTGAAAAGTTGCTCATTATTTGACGTGAACTATCACTCTATTCAGAATCAGAAAGACGACACCGAATTAGTAATAGGAAGTAAAGCGTCAAACATTGTGAAAAAACACTTGAAGAAAAGGAAATGGTAGTTTTCTTTGCATCTGTCAGGACTTATTTTGTTACAGCATGTAGCTACNAAAAACACTTGAAGAAAAGGAAATGGTAGTTTTCTTTGCATCTGTCAGGACTTATTTTGTTACAGCATGTAGCTACATTGTTCACAAATTCCCCATAAAAAATGAAGTCTTGAAAATTGCAGCTGTGGCAAGAGTGAATAATCTCGACAGTGCCAACTTTTCTTCTGTTCGCTACTTTGTGGATTTGTTTCCTTTGATTTTGCCTGTACAAGAAGGTGAAACTAGGGATGCAGCTATGGACGAAACTGAAAAAACAATTCTTCAGACAGACGACATTTCAGCCCTTAGTGCTACAGGAGATAGTGAGGATGTTAAGTGGGCCAAGTTATCTAGGATTCGTGGTGTTGTTGGCATTTTAAAATATGTAGAATAATGTTGTCCATCCTGTCCATTCTACACAGCATTGCAGAATGCGAGCGTGTTTTCAGTTTGGTGGGGAAAAAAACATGGCCCAGTTCAGATCCTCCATGTCTAATGACACTATAGAATCAATTTTGGTTTTGAAATGCAGGAAATCAGGCTCATGTTATAAACAAAATTTTAGTGCAGAATTCCTAAAGAAAGCCACAGCTGCTGCTTTAAAACCACACTGTTCCATTTCGACATAAACAGCAGAATACGACAACATAGCAAAAATAGATAATAGTTGTATTACTCCAACTTAAGTAGGAAGATAGTTTTAGTTTATTATTTTAGTGCAGATTTAACCAATTAAGCTAACAACGCAATGCAGATGTTTTGGAGAAAGCTACGGGCGCTAGTTACATCTTTAAAATTGCTGTACTTGATGCTTCGTCTCACATTCCACTGAAAGTGGAAAGGTAATAAAATATTAACATATTATGCTTTTTAGTGTAGTAAAGCGTAATGGGCCTTTTTCATGTTAACCGGTAGTATGTATGGTAAGTCTGCATTGTTTAGTGTAATTTTTATTTAAAAAATTAATGATTTTATTGTGTTTACAATATCTTCCTAATTATGATTTCCTAAAGTTGGCAGGTATGTATCTCGTTCACATAGTTCCTTCGAAAATATTTCTAAACCTCACTTGCCATAATAAATGTTCACCAACACATGAAATTATTAAAAAATTTACAAGATTAGCACAGTGAAAACACATTATGTTTTATAACAAAAGGAATCTTCCATGAGAAAAGGACGAGATTGGGAATGCATCTATAGTAAATAAAGAAAATCTCCATTATTGCCTCTGCATATAAAGGCATTTCACAGATACTTTATTTCACATTTTGTTTGTAAGATAGTTAACTTGCTCTGCTAAATTTTTAAAACGAATGCATGGAAATGTTTTTCTTGTTATAATAAAACGTGTTTTGTTTTTGAAAATATCATGACTTTGCTTGAGTACCATCAGCGCTGCCGTGGAATTAAACCAACGATGCAAGTAGTCTGGTAAACAACCATGGCAGACGCCAGACGGTCGTTCCAAAGCCGTAAGATGTCGAGAAACTTAGTTTCCTTTTACGATAACGCAATTTTTTAAATTTATTTCTCTGAAATATTACAACGGTACAAATATAATTTCTTCTCGTTCCTTACGAAGTCATAACGCAAACATTGAAGTATGCGCACGTAATTTACGATGTTGTGAACAAAGAAACGTCATATCAAAGCCTCAAGAAGGCACAAAAAGTGCAAAAGTGAACATTCCACGAGTGGAATAAAAAAAATGGTTGCCTGTAAAGTCGGTTTTACGGGCGAAGATTTTACGTGACAACGTAGTGCTGCGCGCGCGGCAGACCGATCATAGTTGAGTGGGAGAGAGACGCAAGGCATTCGGCGGGCCTCTCTCTCGTTCGGTGACTCATCGTAACGTTACCGAGCGTTACACTTTTTCATAAGTGACTCCCAGCCGCAACCTAATTTAAGACGTTGTCACGTCAAAAACACAATATCTGTCACTGCAACGAATATTCATTAAACATATTTTTTTAGTAATGCGAGAGCGTCTTTATTTATCAAGCGCGTTATTAATTTCCTTGTGGTTCGTCTAATTACATTTATTAATTGTAAAACTGCGACGCTAGCTCCACCGCGTCGTTCGTCTTTGGAATTGCTTCCATGCAAGGTGGCTTTCTCCTTGGCCGGCTCGGCTCCCCTCCTGTTTCCTCCCCTCATTTCCCTCCCTTGATTACCCCTCCTCGGTGACTCATCGTAACGTTACCGAGCGTTACACTTTTTCATAAGTGACTCCCAGCCGCAACCTAATTTAAGACGTTGTCACGTCAAAAAGTTTCTGCCACATGCAAATTAATATAAAGTGCTATGATCTTTATATAAGTCCTTTGCAATGGTAACGTTGAAATCATCCGCTATGTGGTAGGCTTTTTAAATGTTCTTTTTTATTTGAGTGAGAAAAGTATAGGTCATGCAAAAAGTGAGGCAGTGTTTGGATTGGCACTTTTAGTTTACTAAAATGTCATGTGACCTGAATTAGCCGACAAAATTATGACTTACGTGGTATTTTAGTTTTTAGTAGTTGTGTGTGGGAATGGAATTTTGCCATTGAGAATAATTTGCGCGCGAAACTTAAATTTCTCGCGGAAATTCGAGAAAGATGTTTTAGGTTAGGTAAAGAAGTTTGTGGGTTGCTAGACCTAGTGAATAATATTCTATCATGACTTATTTCATTAAAACAAAAAGTAAACATAGAATATGTCTGTCTGTGCTAAAAATTAGTTTTGAGCTAGAAAAGTTATATGGTTTTTTAATTTTATACACCTAGTTGTTGCACTACGAATTAATCCTGTGGGTTTGGAGCACTTCTTTAAAATACTTGCTTCAATTTTAATAGTAAAATCACTTATAATATTTTTTAAATAATAAAAAAATATTGGACTTACGACATGTTAAAACAAAAATGTAACTTTAAATTTGTTTAAAAACATTGCCTTGATGTTTTCAGTTCACTGCTGTTTTCTTTATAATTTCATGACATCTACTAAGAAACTTATATTTTTCGTTCCATTTTTGGTAGTAAAATGTCTGTACATTGACACAAATTTACTTTCAGTGGAGGTTTTTAACGTCCATGAACACACACGCTTCGAATCACGTAGTGCAACTGCAGTCACAGTCAAGTCGCATCGAGCAGGTTTTTGAATGCAATATACAAAATCTGTATGCCAACAAAGATAATTCCTCTATCAATAACAAAATTAAAAGTAGCCAAGTAATTTAATTATATTTTTTCTCATAGCAAATTTTTTACGTTTGGAATTTGTCAATGTCTCGGCGACGAGTGAGCACAACACACAGTTAAAAACAAACACATTCCGAACGAAAAACAAAGACAATTTGCTGGCATGTTACAAATAGTTTTAACCAAACCCATATTAAAAAACACCATGTTAGATCTCAGTAAAATAGTTAAACATTTGGAGTCAAATTAAACTTTCATCGTGCACTGGCTTATTTTGTATGTGAATGTTTAGGTTGTGTATATCGAAACTCACTTCCCACATCAACCAGCAATCGATACTTGCAACTTATGTCACTCGCTAAGACTAATTCAGTGCACACTGTTTACTTTAATTTTCTAATAGTGCAAGTTTGCTACCAGTTTTAGTTAATTTTCGCAATAAGTATGTAGTGTTAACTTTACATAATATATGACGAACAAAATTTTTCTTTTAGTTTATGTAACGTCCTTTGAAATCTGTGAATAAGCAGAAGAAAATAAATTTTCTCAACAAGATATGATTCATCAAATAATAATCGCTCACGTCATTTTGAAAATTTACACCGACCTTTACTTGCAACTAAACCAATATTCACGGAATGAGTGTTACAAAATGATCTGTTTTGTTGCTTTGCTAATTAAATATGGCAAAACAAATTAATGCACACAGACACGCAATGAATGTTTATACGTATCATGTTTTGTGATCGAGGTTAGGAATACTTGTCGTACTGTTTAGCAAAGGTCCGCCATCTGAAGGTAGTGGGAATTATTACAAGGCCTTGGCGACCATAGAATACACACGGCTAGAGTATATTTGTCAGCAAATCTGAACGTAAATCAGCGCATGAGTTAAGATGAAAATTTAGTAAACACAATAACGTGAATTTTTACATTAAAAAAAAGAAAAATAATTATTTTTCAGAATTTTGCGAATGATTGTTTTAGGTCACATCGTTGCTTCTTACAACATATTTTATGTGTTATTGCATATTCGAATATGAAAGCATGCAGAGTTGGCCAGTAGATTTATTTGATTTATCACCATAAACGAAAACATATTTTACTTTCCGTAACGTGTGTTTACGGCCATAAATAACATGTGCGCAAGTGATGATGCGTCACTTTGAGTGAACATTCTAGTGCATGATCCTGCAAAAGTTTTTTTGCTCACTAGGAAACCCCGTCATTGTAGTGTTCACGTCTACCAAGCACCACGTTATCTATGGAATTCGTGCCAACTAGCTCACTGAGTTTGTTTACATTCGTAGCATCGTCATGTTTTATCCAACAATTATTTATTTTTTACAAAGCAGTGCAGCGGTCAAAAATGTGTTTATATGCATTTCCTTATGTAGAATATATCTGTAAATTAAATTATCATGTATTTTTTATCTTGTATTCTTCCAGCTAACTGTATTTTTATCATACGTATTCTCTGCAAATATGTGCGGTAAAAGAATACGCGTTTTGAACAAACTAAAGTTTTGTAAGTGGGCCTAACAAAAAAAATCTGTCGTTGAAAATTATAGTTCAAAAACATAAAGGTAGATTTCTCTATAAAAAAATTATGTTTGTACAGGGCATTTTTAGTGATTTTATAATTGTGTATAAACTGTTTTAGTCTCTTCATGAAACAATATGCCCTTGCCAGTTCAAGGTGTCAGACAGAATGCAAAATCTTAAGTAAGAAAATGTGAAATGGTTTTCAATGTTGTCTGTTGATAAAGGTAACTAGTGGTTTGGATTTGAAAACGTGGCTGTATATTTCTCTGAGAGTTGGGTATTTTTTGCAAGGAAATAACAATTGTTAACACAGCTTTTCAATAGGAATAACACTGCCAATTTCAGGCTTTATGAATAAAATGACATTTCTCAAATGATGTATGTCTTTATAAAGATTGCATTTCTTCTAGATGTCCTCCCAACATTTGAAAAACCGAATGTAATTCTTTAGTCAGCATCTCCACACACACATTTATATTTTGAGAGAACTGTTGCTTGATTTTCTAAAAGCATTGCTATCAAATTTTGTGAAAGTAAAAGCTGTGAAAAGTTGCTCATTATTTGACTTGAACTATCACTCTATTCAGAATCAAAAAGACGACACCAAATTAATAATAGGAAGTAAAGCGTCAAACGCTGTGAAAACACTTGAAGAAAAGGAAATGGTAGTTTTCTTTGCATCTGTCAGGACTTATTTTGTTACAGCATGTGACTACATTGTTCACAAATTGCCCATAAAAAATGAAGTCTTGAAAATTGCAGCTGTGGCAAGAGTGAATAATCTCGACAGTGCCAACTTTTCTTCTGTTCGCTACTTTGTGGATTTGTTTCCTTTGATTTTGCCTGTACAAGAAGGTGAGGGATGCAGCTATGGATGAAACTGAAAAACAATTCTCTACTCTTCAGATAGATGACATTTCAGCCCTTAGTGCTACAGGAGATAGTGAGGATGTTAGATGGGCCAAGTTATCTAGGATTCGTGGTGTTGATGGCATTTTAAAATACAATAGAATATGTAGAATAATGTTGTTCATCCTGTCCATTCTATACAGCAATGTAAAATGCGAGCGTGTTTTTAGTTTGGTGGGGAAAAAAACAGGACCCAGTTCAGATCCTCCATGTCTAATGACACTATAGAATCAATTTTGGTTTTGAAATGCAGGAAATCAGGCTCATGTTATGAACAAAATTTTAGTGCAGAATTCCCAAAGAAAGCCACAGCTGCTGCTTTAAAACCACACTGTTCCATTTCGACATAAACAGCAGAATACAACAACATAGCAAAAATAGATAATAGTTGTATTACTCCAACTTAAGTAGGAAGATAGTTTTAGTTTATTATTTTAGTGCAGATTTAACCAATTAAGCTAACAACGCAATGCAGATGTCTTGGAGAAAGCTATGGGCGCTAGTTACATCTTTAAAATTGCTGTACTTGATGCTTCGTCTCACATTCCACTGAAAGTGGAAAGGTAATAAAATATTAACATATTATGCTTTTTAGTGTAGTAAAGCGTAATGGGCCTTTTTCATGTTAACCGGTAGTATGTATGGTAAGTCTGCATTGTTTAGTGTAATTTTTATTTAAAAAATTAATGATTTTATTGTGTTTACAATATCTTCCTAATTATGATTTCCTAAAGTTGGCAGGTATGTATCTCGTTCACATAGTTCCTTCGAAAATATTTCTAAACCTCACTTGCCATAATAAATGTTCACCAACACATGAAATAATTAAAAAATTTACAAGATTAGCACAGTGAAAACACATTATGTTTTATAACAAAAGGAATCTTCCATGAGAAAAGGACGAGATTGGGAATGCATCTATAGTAAATAAAGAAAATCTCCATTATCGCCTCTGCATATAAAGGCATTTCACAGATACTTTATTTCGCATTTTGTTTGTAAGATAGTTAACGTGCTCTGCTATATTTTTAAAACGAATGCATGGAAATGTTTTTTCTTGTTATAATCAAACTTGTTTTGTTTTTGAAATGGCTTTGCTTATTTGCTTGAGTACCATCAGCGCTGCCATGGAATTAAACCAACGGCGCTAGTAGTATAGTAAACAACCATGGCAGACGCCAGATGGCCGTTCCAAAGCCGTAAGATGTCGAGAAACTTAGTTTCCTTTTACGATAACTATATTTTTTAAATTTATTTCTCTGAAATATACAACGGTATAAATATAATTTCTTCTCGTTTCTTACGAAGTCGTAATGCAAACATTGAATTATGCGCGCGTAATTTACGATGTTGTGAACAAAGAAACGTCCTATCAAAGCCACAAGAAGGCACAAAAAGTGCAAAAGTGAACATTCCAAGAGCGGAATAAAAAGTTTCTGTCACATGCAAATTAATAAAGTGCTATGATCTTTATATAAGTCCTTTGCTGTGGTTTTTTTTTATGTTCTTATTTTATTTGAGTGAGAAAAGTATAGGTCATGCAAAAGGTGAGGCCGTGTTTGGATTGGCAATTTTAGTTTACTAAAAGGTCACGTGACCTGAATTAGTCGACAAAATAATGACTTACTTGGTTATTTTAGTTTTTAGTTGTTGTGTGTGGGAATGGAATTTTGCCATTGAGAATAATTTGCGCGCGAAACTTAAATTTCTCGCGGAAATTCGAGAAAGATGTTTTAGGTTAGGTAAAGAAGTTTGTGGGTTGCTAGACCTAGTGAATAATATTCTATTGTGACTTATTTCATTAAAACAAAAAGTAAACATAGAATAATGTCTGTATGTGCTAAAAATTAGTTTTGAGCCAGAAAAGTCGTATGGTTTTTTAATTTTATACACTTAGTGGTTGCACTACGAATTAATCCTCTGGGTTTGGAGCACTTCTTTAAAATACTTGCTTCAATATTAATAGTAAAATCCCTTATAATATTTTTAAAATACTAAAAAAATATTGGACTTACGACATGTTAAAACAAAAATGTAACTTTAAATTTGTTTAAAAACATTGCCTTGATGTTCTCAGTTCACTGCTGTTTTCTTTATAATTTCATGACATCTACTAAGAAACTTATATTTTTCGTTCCATTTTTGGTAGTAAAATGTCTGTACATTGACACAGATTTACTCAAATTTACTTTCAGAGGAGGTTTTAACGTCCATGAACACACGCTTCGAATCACGTAGTGCAACTGCAATCACAGTCAAGTCGCATCGAGCAGGTTTTTGAATGCAATATACCAAATCTATATGCCAACAAAGATAATTCCTCTATCAATAACAAAATTAAAAGTAGCCAAGTAAATTAATTATATTTTTTCTCATAGCAAATTTGCTACGTTTGGAGTTTATCAATGTCTCGGCGACGAGTGAGCACAACACACAGTTAAAAACAAACACATTCCGAACGAAAAACAAAGACAATTTGCTGGCGTGTTACAAATAGTTTTAACCAAACCCATATTAAAAAACACCATTTTAGATCTCAGTAAAATAGTTAAACATTTGGAGTCAAATTAAACTTTCATCGTGCACCGGCTTATTTTGTATTTGAATGTTTAGGTTATGTATATCGAAACTCGCTTCCCACATCAACCAGCAATTGATACTTGCAACTTATAGATGTCGCTCGCTAAGACAAATTCAGTGCACACGGTTTACTTTAATTTCCTAATTGTGCAAATTTGCTATCAGTTTTAGTTAATTTTCGCAACAAGTATGTAGTGTTAACTTTACATAATATATAACGAACAAAATTTTTTTTTAGCTTATGTAACGTGCTTTGAAATCTGTGAATAAGCGGAAGAATATAAATTTTCTCAACAAGATATGATTCATCAAATAATAATCGCTCACGTCATTTTGAAAATTTACACCGACCTTTACTTGGAACTAAACCAATATTTACGGAATGAGTGTTACAAAATGATCTGTTTTGTTGCTTTGCTAATTAAATATGGCAAAACAAATAAATGCACACAGACACCCAATGAATGTTTATATCATGTTTTGTGATTGAGGTTAGGAATACTTGTCGTACTGTTTACCAAACGTCCGCCATCTGAAGGTAGCGGGAATTATTACAAGGCCTTGGCGACCATAGAATACACACGGCTAGAGAATATTTGTCAGCAATCTGAACGTAAATTAGCGCATCAGTTAAGATGAAAATTTAGTAAACACAATAACGTGAATTTTTACATAAAAAAAAGAAGAAAAATAACTATTTTTGAGAATTTTGCGAATGAATGTTTTACGTCACATCGTTGCTTCTTACAACATATTTTATGTGGTATTGCATATTCGAATATGAGAGCATGTAGAGTTGGCCAGTAGATTTATTTGATTTATCACCATAAACGAAAACATATTTTACTTTCCGTAACGTGTGTTTACGGCCATAAATAACATGTGCGCAAGTGATGATGCGTCACTTTGAGTGAACATTCTAGTGCATGATCCTGCAAAAGTTTTTTTTGCTCACTAGGAAACCCCGTCATTGTAGTGTTCACGTCTACCAAGCACCACGTTATCTATGGAATTCGTGCCAACTAGCTCACTGAGTTTGTTTACATTCGTAGCATCGTCATGTTTTATCCAACAATTATTTATTTTTTACAAAGCAGTGCAGCGGTCAAAAATGTGTTTATATGCATTTCCTTATGTAGAATATATCTGTAAATTAAATTATCATGTATTTTTTATCTTGTATTCTTCCAGCTAACTGTATTTTTATCATACGTATTCTCTGCAAATATGTGCGGTAAAAGAATACGCGTTTTGAACAAACTAAAGTTTTGTAAGTGGGCCTAACAAAAAAATCTGTCGTTGAAAATTATAGTTCAAAAACATAAAGGTAGATTTCTCTATAAAAAAATTCTGTTTGTACAGGGCATTTTTAGTGATTTTATAATTGTGTATAAACTGTTTTAGTCTCTTCATGAAACAATATGCCCTTGCCAGTTCAAGGTGTCAGACAGAATGCAAAATCTTAAGTAAGAAAATGTGAAATGGTTTTCAATGTTGTCTGTTGATAAAGGTAACTAGTGGTTTGGATTTGAAAACGTGGCTGTATATTTCTCTGAGAGTTGGGTATTTTTTGCAAGGAAATAACAATTGTTTAAAAAAACACTGCTATTTGATAGGAATAACACTGCCAATTTCAGGCTTTATGAATAAAATGACATTTCTCAAATGATGTATGTCTTTATAAAGANAATAGGAATAACACTGCCAATTTCAGGCTTTATGAATAAAATGACATTTCTCAAATGATGTATGTCTTTATAAAGAGCACATGACACAAATTGGAACAATTCTCATGAAGAAACCTGCAATTTTTGTAGCAAGAAAATAACAGCAATTTTTGACAAAAATAACGCCTACTTTTTCAGGTCTCTAGCCATTACACAAATTTTTTTTAGTGTAGGTGCAGTAATACTACTAATAATCACATATTGTTTTGCATGTCAGCAACTTAACATAAGGCATAACACATGTACTCTGCCAAATGAAAATGATTGTGTCTTAAGAATATTTTTTTCCCACTCGCTTGCAACTTATTTCTGCAGTACATCCCGGTTCATAGTTTTGTAGTAGACAAGGCTTTAAATACAATTGTGGGAAACACAAACAGAGGTAAAGATGTATAAGTGTTCAGTACATTTAACTGTGGGGTGCATCTGTAACAGGTAATTTCATAAGTAGTGACTAATCACACATTAGTAATATGACCCTTTCAAGAAGTTTTATGGGTTTTATTAATAAACTTTCCTTTTTCTCCAGGCAGAAGAAACTTTATAATAAGTTTCTTAGAACTTAAAATTCAACTTTTTATTTTTATTTTAAACATTATAATTCAAAAAACGAAAACATTTTCTTTAATATGGTTTACTTGAGTATCTAAATAAAATGTATTTTATCAGTACACTTAACATTTTGCAGTGGTGCCTAATGTCTCTTAGATATTTTCAGAATGAACATAAGCTCCTGGTCAATCCAATTACAGGCTTCATTAGGTCACTTTCAGCTCTAACATAATTGGCATCAATTAATTCTCTTATCTTAAAGTCCATGCCATTTGTTATTACCAGAAATCATTACACCACAATTCTGTGCCAAGTGTTCAAAATGGACTTCTCTACAAATTTTATTGTTCTTGTAAAATTGTATTTTTATAATCTATGATTTAATATTACACAAACATTTTGGTTTTTACACAAACATTTTGGTTACAGAAACCTTTTCCAGAAAAATGTTTACAATCACTTGTATTTAAAACTTTTTTCTTTTGATTATCTGTTTTTGTAGAATGCAGAATTGTGTGAAAGTTTTGTATACTCATGGAAACATTAACGTAACCTTAGTGCCTCTAGATTTCTTTACTATAAAAATGGTTGAAAATATTTTCTTGTCAGATTTTCCTATACATGCTTCATGTGTTGCTAATAAAGGCCATTATTCCTTCCTTCTCTTTCCCTTGATCACTTGCTTCTTATCAGTTTTTGCCATTCTCCGGTTTNTAATAAAGGCCATTATTCCTTCCTTCTCTTTCCCTTGATCACTTGCTTCTTATCAGTTTTTGCCATTCTCCGGTTTGCTCTCTTGTGGAATAGAAGATACTGCTGTAAAATCTCAGCATCACCATATATTCTCAGTGAAGAATTTCTGAAGAAAAGGGATTTTTCCTACTCTTTTTTCTGCCTACCGCATAATAGTACTTATGATAAATTTTAAGACTCACGCCGAGGTCCTTTCTTCATTTGTGTGTATAACTCGAGAATAACACATTTAAATATAGACTATGATTGTGCACTGGAAAAACAGATACCGCCATGTTTATTTGCCGGTGACGTCAGTATGCATGTTGGACTATGTTGTTTACATGCAAATGCCTTTAGGGGATCATGTGTGCACTTTGAATATTTGTTATATTTCATTGTTTCGAAGGAATTTAATGTTATTGCTGTCTCATCGAACACCAGCAAGTGTTGCATAGTTCCACTAAGCAGAAATACGACGAAATGCACTCCTGAAAAGATACCTACAAATAGTTTAAGTGAAAAAAAAAACAAAGCGTTAAATGAGACTAAGCATAGCCAAGAACAGCGCTGCACAATTTGCGACAGAAGTACATGTTTTGTGCGTCAAAATCATTTCAGCATTAGCTAAATTTATTTTTGTACCGTAATTCCATTGGCCTAATCCGTAACACAGTAATATTTATTTTAAAGGCTTTGCCATTTGTTATTACCAGAAATCATTACACCACAATTCTGTGCCAAGTGTTCAAAATGGACTTCTCTACAAATTATATTGTTCTTGTATAATTTTATTTTTATAATCTATGATTTAATATTACACACACAGATGGTTTTTACACAAACATTTTGGTTACAGAAACCTTTTCCAGAAAAATGTTTACAATCACTTGTATTTAAAACTTTTTTCTTTTGATTATCTGTTTTTGTAGAATGCAGAATTGTGTGAAAGTTTTGTATACTCATGGAAACATTAACGTAACCTTAGTGCCTCTAGATTTCTTTACTATAAAAATGGTTGAAAATATTTTCTTGTCAGATTTTCCTATACATGCTTCATGTGTTGCTAATAAAGGCCATTATTCCTTCCTTCTCTTTCCCTTGATCACTTGCTTCTTATCAGTTTTTGCCATTCTCCGGTTTGCTCTCTTGTGGAATAGAAGATACTGCTGTAAAATCTCAGCATCACCATATATTATATTCTCAGTGAAGAATTTCTGAAGAAAAGGGATTTTTCCTACTCTTTTTTCTGCCTACCGCATAATAGTACGTATGATAAATTTTAAGACGCACGCCGAGGTCCTTTCTTCATTTGTGTGTATAACTCGAGAATAACACATTTAAATATAGACTATGATTGTGCACTGGAAAAACAGATACCGCCATGTTTATTTGCCGGTGACGTCAGTATGCATGTTGGACTATGTTGTTTACATGCAAATGCCTTTAGCGGATCATGTGTGCACTTTGAATATTTGTTATATTTCATTGTTTCGAAGGAATTTAATGTTATTGCTGTCTCATCGAACACCAGCAAGTGTTGCATAGTTCCACTAAGCAGAAATACGACGAAATGCACTCCTGAAAAGATACCTACAAATAGTTTAAGTGAAAAAAAAAACAAAGCGTTAAATGAGACTAAGCATAGCCAAGAACAGCGCTGCACAATTTGCGACAGAAGTACATGTTTTGTGCGTCAAAATCATTTCACCATTAGCTAAATTTATTTTTGTACCGTAATTCCATTGGCCTAATCCGTAACACAGTAATATTTATTTTAAAGGCTGACACGTGATGTCTGTGATTGACAGGGACGTCACGGTAGGGCTAGTTTTGTGTGTGTCGGTCAGGGACACGGCTGGCTGGCTGAGGTGGCACCAAGGGTTTGCAAGACCCGCTGGTACGCTGAGTCATTGGCGGAGGGCGGAGACGACGGGATGTGGTTCTCCAGCGGTCTTGAACGGGGGCTGAAATAAGGAGTGGGAGGGAGCTGGGAGGTGAGGCCTCTCCAACTGTTGGGCGGCTTGAGCTCGTTCCCGGGGGGTTATACTGCAAAGTGCAGTTAGGGCTAGGTCACAGCCCAAGTTAAGCTTAAAGTTGGTAGCTGCCTTTCTATTACGTAACCTGGTACCATTCCTACGGGTGTAAGGCATTATTATTTTAACGTACTTGCACCCGGTTAAGGGAGCCCGTAGTCCTACACTAGGTTCAGAAAATAGGTTGGGAATTCCGCTGTCTCCTGCTCTTCACTGGTGGGCTGATGTTTATGGAAGTTGGAGTTAGTCACCCTTTGC
Organism: Clitarchus hookeri; assembly: GCA_002778355.1. Lineage (NCBI taxonomy): Eukaryota > Metazoa > Arthropoda > Insecta > Phasmatodea > Phasmatidae > Clitarchus > Clitarchus hookeri. The sequence continues at coordinate 347,411 of NQII01001084.1, read as the reverse complement.
AATGAGTACTCGAAAATTAATATAAGATGTGTTTACTCCGAGAGGAATAACACGATGGCCCATACTAACTCCTAATTTACCAAGAACTGTAACTGAAGTTAACCTACACAAACCAGGTGAAGGGGACCTGGGTCTGAACTAACAAAGCAGATGCGGCTAGGCAGCTGTTATACTGGCTTACCCTAACTAACTCGATACTTGTTGTCCAGAAGGGACTTTGGTACTACTACCAGAAGGGGTGTTGACTTCTTCTGGGACTTCAAGTGAAGGTCTTGAAGAAGAGTGTCTGGTAGGTTGGGAAGACAATGGTGTTAGCAGAGAGCAACACTAGAAGTGGTGGAGTGAGCTGCTGAGAATGAACTGTCATTCTGTGGCTGTGCACGGACATATATTCCACCTGCCTGCAGGTTCTCTGAAATGCAGGGGTGGCGAGGCGAGTTCCTCCTGGGCATCTCTTGGTCCGTGGCGAAAGCAGGTGTCTGTCTCATGCGGGGTGCATCTGCAGTGTGAGCATAGGTGCTTAGCTGGCACGCTAGGCTGGCTTCTATCACACAAGAGGGATTGGCGTGGCGTCTGATAATAAGGCGAACTAACTTGGCTGTCTTTTTTGTCCACGAGTGCCCCTGCGTCTAGGGGCGTGCTGGTAGACTCTCTATGCAAGTTGAGGTTCACACCCTGCCTGGGTTACGAGATCCCGTGTGCAGATGAGGCGAAGTCGTGTTTATATTTACTTATCAAAGAGCGCCATGCGTCAAGGCGGTGCCTGTACGGCCACATGAATCCGAGAAATTGCCTTTATGNTCAAGGCGGTGCCTGTACGGCCACATGAATCCGAGAAATTGCCTTTATGTTTTATAAAATCTTTGTGTTTACACTAGAAGACTGATATGTTTTTTTTTGCACTTTGTTATTAAAATACGAAAACGTCTTGTCAGATATAAATACTAATAATGTTATCATTAAAANTTTTTTTTTTGCACTTTGTTATTAAAATACGAAAACGTCTTGTCAGATATAAATACTAATAATGTTATCATTAAAAATTGTGTCATAATTTTGAGGTTATATGCTCCTTTTTATGCAAGTTACGTAGGCCTATGATTAAAATATTCCTTTAATAAAACTTGTGTCACTAATTTAATCTTTAGAGGCTTAATCTTATCCTGAGTTTTTAGGACCAATTTAAAAAAACTGGTATTCCAAAATGACAGTAATTAATATGCGTATGCAAATAGAATGTTTGTCAAATATGCCTACAGAAGGTTTTAAATTTTTGGTGATATATCTGCAGGAAAACATTTAATTTAAGTATAATGACATTAGTCTGAAAGATAATTGGTTATTCATGAGTAAAATTCTTGAATAAAGTATTTACCTAAAAGTTTAAATTCGTTGCCTAATGCTGTACTAAAATGGTGTTTTGAAACACAGTTTACATTTCAAACATCGACGAAGGCGGCGACAATTGAAGCAAAATCATGTTAAAAGTATCGGTAAATTTTGCAAAAAACAAATTTTCAAAAAAAATTTAATTTCTTTTTCAAAGATTCTCTGTAATCTATGGCAACCGGCTGAAAATACGTTAGCACGCGTGCTGACATTAAGGTGGCGAGACCTGAACCGGTACAACTACTTCACATGCACGTTAGCCAATAGCAAACTGTTTTGATTGTTTACAAAATCGTTTAATAAATTTTACATTTTGAAAGCGTGTTAATTTAAAAAAATAAAGATGCGCACTGGAATAATATTTGCACGGTAGTATTATATACAGTAATTATTTTGATGGTATCAATAAAAGTGTAATTGATTTTCCAGGAAAAAATCCCAATTGAGTTAGGTCCCTGTAGCTCCAGGAAGGATAGTTAAGTGATTTTTTTTTTCGGGAAGTGCTTCCACGCTAGCTGCTCATTCAATAATGTCAGGGCTAACAGGTGTGCCTCCCACCTCAACTTATTTGGATTCATGGCATTCCGGAAGCAGTCTGTCTTTCTTGTACTTTNGCTAACAGGTGTGCCTCCCACCTCAACTTATTTGGATTCATGGCATTCCGGAAGCAGTCTGTCTTTCTTGTACTTTTCATATTGTGTACTTGAAAACGTCAGTGTAAGTTGAAGGTGCAGAAATACATCCACACACCTACGTGTATTATNTTTTCATATTGTGTACTTGAAAACGTCAGTGTAAGTTGAAGGTGCAGAAATACATCCACACACCTACGTGTATTATACAAGTTATATCCCAGAAACCTACATAAGTAATTCAGTACCCAAACTTGCAGCGAAAATGTTAACTTTTTAATTAATAAATTGTATTTCCGCTTCAGTTTTATTGAAGTTCGGTACATGTATATTTGAATTTTGTTCTCTTAAGTCAGTCCTGTTTTTCACAACCCTATGTGTACATCTAAGTGACATTGCAAATTAATCGTATAATGTAAGTACAAAGTTCTGGGTGCAATTTGAACAATGTGTTAACAATAGGTTAATATTGGTTTCTTAAATTATGGTCATGCTGGAAGTTGGAGGTTTGAAGTAGATCTACCAACAATTAACATCTCTCTCCATATAATTGTATCCCTTAGCAAACACCAACCGGGCCTTGAACATGTTTATGTATTACTGAAGTTGTTAATGTAGGAAAAAAAACAGAGCTGAATCATATAGTTTTGTAATTTACTGGTTCTGCCCACCTAGAAGTTTTCCAGTACAGCTAGTTATTGCAGTTGGTGTTCTTTTGAAGTATTGATCAGACTCCCATTAAAAGTTCCCATTTTCTTTGCCTACATACATTTCATTCAATGTGGGGGCATTATTTCTCTCTCTGTAAGTTTTTTAGGTGTCAATGTAATAGTAATCAGTAAAGCAGTTGACAATAGCTAATAGCAGTTTGGTTTAATGTTGCAAGTGTTTGGGATAAAAATTAGAATTTTTTTTTGTTATTCTTTTGCTTGTGAAAACAGTTTTTTTTGTGTGTTTTCGCTTGTGTTTCTGTGTGTATTTTGTAAATCTACAGTTATTTGAAATTTTACTCACTATGAAGTTTCTGTAATAGCTTCCCAGTATATCAATAAGTGCATTCTTAATTTTATATAGGTTTTCAGTAAATTAGGATTATTTTATTTTTGAGGAAAGTAGCAAGCAGTTCTTACACAGAAAAGATACAATATATTTTGCAAATTCTAAAATACGTAGAATATAATTACTTGGTGAATCATCATGTAATCTTTTCTGTTCTACTTGGTACATTTGTCTTTGCACCATAAGATATTTTGAAATAAGTAGGTTGCCTCATCACTTACACGTGAGATTGTACTGTTTAAGTGTTCCTAATTGTTTTGGTTTTGTGACCTTCCTAAAATTTTAGTAAAAAAAAAAGTTCTTGTGGTCATGGCTTGTGTCCATTTCTGTGTAAGTCTCCTTGCTTATTTCAGTCACTAATGTTTTTTACTTGTGTTGTTCCCTGATGCTATGACCGACTAACGGGCGGGGGGTTACACTCGTCGACCCTACACACAGCATACTAATCGTTTATGTAAGTATGCATCAAGTACCACCACATTTTTTGTCAAGTTCATTGGGTGTGAGCGTGTGTGTGTGTGTTTGTGGTGGCCACTCGCTATTTGAATTTATCATAACCATGTAATTTTTTATTTTGAATTAATACGTTTTCTGAAATTGCTACATTGGTGACATAATCTTTGTACTTATATGGTGATGGTGCAAACAAAACATTGTTTTGTTGTAAATATTCATAATATTGTTTTATTTGATTATATTTGTTTAACTTTGATAGAATAATTGGAAATAAGACAGTAGTTGGTGAGTGGCTGCCTTGATTTATTGTATTTGTGATGGATGTTGTAACTTTCTGAACACTGTAGGATCTTTGATTTTAAAATAGTTTTCGCTTTTGGCGTTAAAGATTTTCTCTTCTACCTGCCTCTTTCTTCTTGGGATCTTTTTTAAATATTTCATTGGCTAGAATCGCCATGAAATTTAGTTCTCACATATTTCATTTAATTTTGTGTCTGAGAAATTCATCCAGGCAATTGAATTGTTTAGTGTTTCTATGCATATAATGTTAATATTTTTTTTCTTGTGATTTTAAATTTAAAAATTTGCGTTTATATACTTGCCACATATTATATTCAAATGCATAAAGTATAGTTTTCTGGCAGCAAAATTTTTTTTCCCTTGTGTGCAAATCTTGTTTTTAGCATATGTGGCTCTTGGTTAAGTAAATTAGAAAAGATACCACCCTGACGACACGTGTGATTTTATGAAACTTAATATGGCGTAAGTTTTAAAGGGGGCTAAAAGCAACTGATTTTACAATAGTAAACAGAAATTTCTTACTAGTCTTAGTTTGTGTACAACACTAAGTTGAGTTTCAATCCACTGCTAAGTATAGTTAAAGGCTAGGTGTCGCATCCCATTGCTGCTAATATCGTGAGGCCTCTTTCTATGGTACTTGAGCTGACTCTTTAATGGTTCAGGTGTGGCTATTAGGAGCTGTCATTGAAGGTCTAAGGCTGTCAACACTTTGGCTCATCACTACACCACAGGCAAGCAGTTCTTGACCTGGAATGGGTACTTCTGGTACCAATGACAGTTTGGTACCAGAGAAGAAAGAAAAGACTACCTCTGTTCATAGGTAGCATCATTTCGTGACTGCATCATCTGGCGGTCTTGATCCAAAACAACTGATGATACTGTGGGCTCTGGGTTGACGTGTGCTATTTTTCTGGTAACTTTACCCACATGGGAATTTATGGACTAGGTTTTGATCACGGACATGGAACAAACTATACCTTTGATTCGCATGGAAAATTTTCTTTTAATTATGGGAAAGTACATTACCTAGTTCCAACACTTGCAGGAATCACTTTCCCTAATGGGTCCGCAGGCGCCCTACCACCGTCATTGTAGACTTCAGTTCACTAAAGCACTGGAGTAATATCATAATTTTCACTCTCGTGGCAGGGATTGATGAAGCAAACAGAAATTCTCAGCAGAATAAGACCACACTGGAGTGTTGAATAAAACAGACTGCGTCACAAGCTACCTTTACCTTTATGCTCTGAAAACGATAGGGGGAGGAATGTGTCCAGAGGTAGTCGTGGGTAGCTCACCGAAATTTCTGGTGTTGGCGCACTAACACAGGCACACCTCACTGAGTTGCCGTAGTGTGTCAACTCAATTGCGCCATGGCGCAGCGACTGTACCCTGCAACGAGCATGTCGCTGAGCTGGCGCGGAGCATACGAAGCACAGCAGAACAGTGCGCCAAGACTTATTTATTCTATGGTGCTCCATCTGCACTTGGGCTCTGCACGGCGCTCCGCCAGTTGTTGCAGTTTACAAATAAAACCGTTGTTACTTGGTTTCATGTGCATTTAGTGTTGCTATTGTGTTGTATACTGAGCGTACGCCCGTGAAAGTGATTATTGTGTGTTAGGTGAGAGCATTCAAATCTAAATCTTATTCTCAATTGTGTTTTAAAACTGTTCATAAATAAATAAATAAGCACGTGTTCGTAATATTATCAAGAATGTCGTCTTTTCTTTCACTTCTTGCTCGTTGTTTGTGGTTGGAACTAAATAATTGTTGTGAAATATAATATAAGTTAACTATTAGGAAAGTAGTATGGAAAACGTAAAAAAATGAAATTGTTAAATTTGCGGTAATCTAGCAATATCTGTATCGCAGAGTTGAAAATTATTTCGTTTGCTATATATTTCATGCAATGCAATACAGACGCTTTGCCAGCCACATGTAGCAGTGGTATTTTTAGATACAAAACAACTGCAAGTGCATACAAGTAACACAGGATGCTTAGAACTCTTATTTCACATTTTAGGTAGTCGCAACATTTCTCCTTGATGCGTAGTATCGTACAATGCTTTAAATATTATCAATATAACTAATATCAATATTTTCACTAGCTCACTGCGCCACTGAGTCATGAGATACATATTTTCAAGGAAGTGAGTTGATGCACAATGAACTGAGTTAGCACAAATGTGCAGCGTAGCACTGTTTTACACACAAAGAAATCCTGACTACTTGTCTTTCTCTC
>NQII01001084.1:318862-341084 GCA_002778355.1 Clitarchus hookeri | reverse complement strand
CTCTCTCTCTTGCTCTGTCTTGTTCTATCTTCCTCTCTCTCCTGCCCCATCTTCCTTCCTCTCTCTCCCATCTTCCTTCCTCTTTCTCTCTCCCCCATCTTCCTTCCTCTTTCTCTCTCCTGCTCCATCTTCCTTCCTCTTTCTCTCTCCTGCTCCATCTTCCTTCCTCTCTCTCTCCCACTCAGTCTTCCTTTCTCTCTCTCCCCCCACCTCCCCTGAACTTTTTCTGTCAGTCTTCCTACTCTTCCTATTGTCCAGTAAATCTTTTGGCTGGTACAATTTGTAGTCAAATACAAGCATTTACTGTAAACATTTATTGTTGGTTTGTTATCCACAAAATTCCCCGTACCGTACTTAAGTTTTGATTTCAAAATAGTAGCTATTTAAGCATATTTTTCAATAAATAGGGGTTTTCCTGCCTTCCTTCTATAATAATGGAGAAAATTCCCTAGCATTGTGCCCTATTGCCAGGGGCATCTGTTTTTTTGCATGGCATAAAATAAATGTTTACTAAATTTGTATAGTTATTTGGAACCGCTAAATAAGCAAATTCTTTCCATAAATACAAAATTATAATTGTGTAAGATCGACACGTGAAGCGGTAAAAACATAGTTGGTTCGAGCAATCAAATGCAATAGTCTGTGCTGAATCAATTTTCAGAATGTTTGATTACGTAATTGATTTCTCCTCAGAACAGCATTCACTAGTATCGAATGAGACGTTAAAATTTACAAAACTGGATGTTAAAATTTTTTGGTATGGTAGCATAAGTTACCATAATATAATATAAATATAATTTTACATTTTTTATGTTGACGATGCAGTGTGCAAGTATTACAATATAAAGAGAGAATACATGTACTTTAAACTCATTAATATCAACAACAGCACCACACCAACAACGGTCCGGCACAAACGTTTCGCTAACTTCAGTAGCATCTCTCTGCGGGAATAAATCGAATCTAAAGGGATGAATAAGTTATTTCAACAAAACCGGTTTCCTGGGGGGGAGGGGGTGTGTGAATAAATACAATCAAGTTCTTTTTTTTTAATTATTATGTTGCCTACAAATTACATAAACTAAGCAACATAAATAACTTTAACCAGTTTTTTTTTATAAGTTACCGGAGCTTTAAGTTTTTTTGCAGTCAAATTGTTATTTTTATGGTTTCATTTTTTTCAGCAGGTTTCTATTCTGTGTGTGAATCATGCTGGTGATGCATGCAATTGCTTACATTTTACACATTCTTATCAACTCTCTCTCTTGGGTGCTTGCACATATACTGTATACATGAACTGATAATATTATTTTGTAATTGAATTGGCAAATTCTAGCCATTAAAGTAACATAATTACATTAAAAATGCTCATAATTTAACGTTTTGCTGAAAGGAAATTAATTGTATACATACTGAATATATATATATATATAACATTGTTAAAAATCATTAAATTTTTTGACAATTTAAGAAAAAGTAGTAAAGATATATTAAAATCACATCAAAATGTACAAAATCATAAAAAATATTTTCTCAGAAACAGGGTATTACCCTATCCAGTGCTGTTAAAAGCAAATAAATTAAAATATAAAAAAAAAAATGTGTTGTCTAAAGTTGCAATGCCCATATAACTTTTGCAGGCCCCTCTTATTGGTGTTGTGATGGCCAGATTTTCCAACTAGTTGCATACCATGAGATTGTAATTCAGCTGAAACAGGTCACTGTGGAACACAGCCAGGAGTCCAACTTGAATATTCCTATTCATTGTTTAATCCAATTGTTTAAAGTGGTACTGTGAAGGAAGAACAGAGATTGGAACACTTCATAAGAGACACCATGTTCTTGCAATGCCCCCTTGAACTCTCCAGTAAGAATTCCCTTTCTGAAATTTTTACTGTTGGTCGTGGATGAACTTAGAAAAATACACTAGTGGAAATGCATTGAAGAACAACCAGTAAACATTGTCCAATCCAAATAGGTTTCATAACACAAACTATTCATCATATGTAGAGTGCACTCTGATTGTAAGTGGAAAAACACTACTTGCCTGCAGTTGGTTGTGCAATTCCATTGCGTGAGAATCACTTTTTGTGTCTGCAATGCCTGGAAGATTATGGCAAGCACCAATTAAACAAATGTGTCTTTGAGGGTGGCTGGATGATCCTCAGAATTGCCACTCACTTGGGGCATAGTGGTCAGTCGCCTAGCCCCACCAGTGGCATCTTGCTGCACTGATGAGCGAGTGCCTGGAAAGGAGTGTTTAGGTCACCCTGACTGACAACACAACAGGAGCCACTGTGCCCCCTACCCCCTCCATGTGTCTGCATGAACAATTAACAATCAATTGTTGGAGGTAGGTTTTCCTGTGGCACGTTTACTTCAGACACCTGTTCATAGTCATTATCTTTTCCTGTGGTGTCAGGAGAGTGTGTTGTGTGTCGGAGAGGTAAACTGAGAGCATTGGTGTCCAATGATGAGTCATTTCAGCCTTGGACAAAGTGATAACCATTTTTGCGTTCGTATACGTGCGGGTGAACAAAACATTTATGGTGTATTCACATTCACAATACCAGACCCACACCTAAAATTATGGCCTGGGGGCTGTAAGCTACACATCTTGATCCCCTCTAGTATTATTCAGGAGAGTGTGACGAGTGTGTCGTACATCCGTGACGTCAGTCCTGACCTCCGACCATATCTCGACACACTGGAGGAACCAATCTATCAGCATGATACTGCACGTTCTCATGTCGCTAGGGCAACACAGCATGCGCTACTTGGTATACACATGCTGCTCTGGCCTGCTAAATCTCCAGACCTCGGTACCATTGAGCATCTGTGGGACATGATGGGAAGACACTTGACATCCAGTCCGGCCCTGGCAACGATGATCGCTTAGCTGCGCCAAGTAGTGCAGTGTTCGTAGAGTACCATACCTCGGAGAGACTTACAGCATTTTTATGACAGGTTATACATGCCAGATTGTTGCATGTGCAGCCATTCAGAGTGGTTACACTGCTTATTAAGGTGTCTGCTGTGTGTGTCACATTTAATGTTCTGAATGTCCCACAGGCTTGATGTTTTGATCAGACCCACATACCACCTTCTCGTGTACCAATTTGGGGCAGATAATTGTTGTTGCTTTGGCGTAGTGGGCTGTAAACATTTGAGACCCACGCTAATTTGCAGAGCACTCACAGTTGGTCGCCATCTTCAGTGAAACTGGAGTCTGGTGAGTTCCCACAATCCATTGTGCTATTGGTACTGTCAACAGTAGCGCAGCATGCGGTGGGAGATTCAAATAGTCACAATTCACATAACACAACGTATTTACAACACAAGTTCCCAACACGTGTTTTCCTACAGGATGTTTTTAAATGCATTTCCACTAGTGTACATGCAAGTCACTAAGATATCTGAAGTGTATGCATTTAAGGTATGAGATTCAACCTTACATAGTTAGGTCTTCACAATATAATTAGATCTCCAATTCATTAGATGCTCTGCTGTGGCAATTTTACTTTGCATGGTTTCTTAATAAGTTGTCACAAGTCACCTTATTGGCTCAGTATATCACAGCTAACCATAATTAGATTCGAAAAATGTCTTGCAGTTTTAGCATTACGGACATGGTTTTGTAATGGAATTACACACTGGCTCTTTAGTCAAAATTATGCAGTTATAATTGATAACTGTCTGTTGTCAACAATAATTAATTTTTATTCATAGCTGCAGATCATATGAAAATTGTTTATGTTCATGCTTGCACAGGTGCTCAGAATCACTTAGTCTATTGTATTACGTGGCTATATTTTCACACTAACACAATTTTTTTTCAAGTTGTCAAACCAGCTACACCTCATATTCACCATTTGCTTGTGACACACCATCTCAAGGGATCTGCTTTAATGCACTTTCATCTTCAACTTCGTAGCATTCTCTCTGATGTGTGTATGCATGGAATTTTTTGTGTGAGAGTTCTTGGAGCATTTTGTAGTTGCAAATAGGTTGTGGTTATATTCTTCCTGTATGTTTGGGAACATATGTATGTGTATCCTAAAAGTTATTTTTAGTGTTAACTAAGAGTGTTAGAGATAGTGTTAACTAAGAGTGTTAGAGATGTTAGTTTCAAGATAGTTTCGCAATCAGAGACGTGTATTGACACCATAACGTTGGTGTATTGTAATAGGTGCTTGTGCATTCAGGATTGACAACAGTTTATGTCTTGGATAGTTTTTGTTAGTTTAGTCATTTAAGGTAGGCCTGAAACTAATTTTATTTCAATTGAAAAGATTGAATTGTAGAAAAAAAATAGAATACAGTATTCACCCGAAAATAAGACAATAGTTTTCACTTTAAACTGTATTTTTAAAAATGGGGGTAGTCTTACAATTGACAGCAAACTGTTTCAACCTACAATAACACGCAATGTTTACATACCCATTTGACTGACAGTCACATCACATGTAAATGCATCTATTTTTCATATAAATATGCACACACATAGTTAATGATACCGCTAAATATAATTCAGTTATATCTAAACTTCCCTATTTACATTGTGGTCATAGCATTAGTCTACTGCTGCTATGTAAGTTATGGTGACCATTTGTAACTCAAAACATGAAACTCATAGATAACGTGGTATGAAAGTAGTGTGGACTTTTTACACTGTCATACCATGGCCGTGTTCCAAACTCCCAACGACCTGCAGTAAATGATGCATGGTTTTGGTTCCATAAGGGTGGCATTATCTGTACATATTTCTTTCAGTGTTTAGTATCTACTTTCAGATTGTTTTAGTATATGGTAGTGTTCTTTTCTAACACGGTAAACAAAATAAGTTTGTAAACAGTAATCTGAAAATATATTTTTTCGAAGAAAAGAGTTAAAATAATATGCCATATACAGTATTTTTTTAATATCTGAAGAAAAAAAATTAAAACTTACATTTATTATAGTGTACATTTATAACATCAATCTCAGTCATTTAGTATTTTAATTTTATGCAGTGATTTAAGCAAAAAAAATTAAAATTGTGAGTAAATAATTTTTTTGAAACATGATCTCATGATATGGGGGTCGTCTTATTTTCAAGTGAATACAGTAGTTTGCGAGATTTCATAATACTACTTTCTAGTAGCAAATCAATTGTTAATTCCAATTATTTTGTTCTCCAGAAATGTGCATGATGTAGTGGTTGGATAATAGCTGAAATAGTTAGTCTTAACAATAAATGGCTAGAAACAACATAGTTTAAGTGTGCACTTTCTCATCCAGCACACTTCAATTCCTATGGCGACACTTCTCTTACAGTATCGCCAAGCTGTATCTAAATCGCCTCCCTACCTGCTTCAACAGAAACAGCGGTCGTTTCTCACGTTCGGATTTGGGGCGGGTGGGTCTGGCCCCACACGGAGGGAGTCTCACGTCAACGTTAATGTGACTCCAACCTCGCACGACGTCGGCTCCGACACGCCGGAAATCCGCAAGTACAAGAAGAGGTTCAACTCCGAGATACTCTGTGCAGCACTGTGGGGTGAGCATTTACAATTAAAGTACAAGTTGGGTAGTTTCTGTCATAACTGCTTTATAAACTTCATGTGTCTGCAACAGGCATTCATGATAGCTGTTTGAAGATTTGTGTTTGAAAGTGCAGTTTTTCAGCAAACATTTCCAGTTGCAGAGTTCAGTAACAATGCGTATATTCAGCTGCCAAGAAAACAAAACGTGAAATGTAGTTCTTGCAAAAAGNTTTACAACCCTCAAGAAACGTGAAATGTAGTTCTTGCAAAAAGTTGTCAGTCTTCTAACCCAAAATTACTAATTCATAGAAAGTAATGGCCGTTTTAGTTTTTAACAGTTTCATTAATTTCACTTGCTGTTTTTCAATTTGCTTCTTTAGGAGAAACTGCTCTAGTGTAAATAGTAGTGTGGCAAGCTCTGTTGTTCTTTCTCTGGTTAGACTGATGACAGTGAGAGACCGTGGTGGTATAGTAATTGGTCTACTTGCCTCCCACCAAGGTGAACCAGGTTCAATTCCCAGTTTTGTCACCTGGATTTTCAAATGTGCGAGAATCATTATGCCTATATATTTTTACTTTTATCGTATTAAGTGTATTCTTGGATAAAAAAAAAAGTTGTGGATATGGTCAAATATCACATTTTTAAAGCTTTACCCCTGCAGTTTCCTTAAGCGGTAAGAGAAACGTGTGACTATACGGGCATAATTTTATCTGTAGGCTTTCGTCAAGTGTAATGAAGTCCCACTGTTACAGATTTAATTTGCACAGTACAGCATCACAACAGAAACACTGCACGCCCTTCATGTAGAAGTGACGAGGTGCTAGGGATGCGTGTTAATGTTGCCTGCATTGCTGTTTTGCTTCTTGACCGCGGACATGCAGCTACATGATCCTCTTAAGCACTAATTTAAAACCTGTCAACTCAACTGGTGATGGCTTGGGATCGGTACTCTGTGCTTCATTCAAAAAATATTCCTGAAGACACTACTTGCCCATTTCTGTCCCTGATGAGGTGCTGCCTATATATAAAGGTCTGCGAATTGGAAGTCCTGGAGCCTGTATCTTCCCTGCCCCCGATCCATACCAACCGCCCACTACTTTGAAAGAATCTAGCTTCTGCCCTCAAGTGAATCAGCTTTTCAGTGTGGAGCGTATTGCTGTTCCCACTGATACTGCTGGATCTTGGCAAGTGGGCAGGAATCGTGTTTCAGCTAGGTTGAGTAAAACAGCTGCAGCAAAACTTACGTAGATAACCACCCAACTTAATATACGCCTGGATGAGGGTTTTTTTTTTCTCCCCACTATGTTACAGCAATGCCACGAGGATGGTATAGGCTTGGTTGGTATGCAGGGTAGCAGTGTGTGCTCAGCTCATCGCTATTTTATGTACAAACCGCTAGGTGGGGCTCTGATCACTCTGTTATGTGGGCTGATGTCTACGGAAGTTGGAGTTACAGTCACCCTTAGCAATGAGTACTCAAAAGTTAATAGAAGACGTGTTTACTCTGAGAGGAATAACACGGTGGCCCTAACTAACCCGATGCTTGTTTTCCAGAAGAGACTCGGGGTACCACCACCAGAAGGGTAGTGGGTGTTGAATTCTTCGGGGGTTTCTGGTGAAGGTCTTGAACGTCTGGTAGGTCGCGAAGACGTTGGTGTTAGCAGAGAACTCCAGCACTGGAAGTGGTAGAGCAAGCTGCTGAGAATGAACTGTCGTTCTGCAGCTGTGCACAGAAATATATTTCACGTGCCCGCGGGCTCTCTGTGGTGGGGGGGTGGCAGGGTGAGCTGCTCCTCCCATGGCCAGAGCTGTGCTCTGGTGTGAGCTTAGGCGCTTAGCTGGTGCACTAGGTTGGCTTCTATCACACAAGAGGGGTTGGCGTGATGTCTGATAATAAGGCGAACTAACTTGGCTACCTCTGTCCACGAGTGCCCCCGCATCGAGGGGCGTGCTTGTAGACTCTGGATGCAAGTTGTTTGAGGTTCACACCCCACCTGGGTTACGTGATTCCGTGTGCAGATGCTGCAAAGTCATGTTAATATGTACTTATCAAAGAGCGTCACGCGTCATTATTATATCTTAACTTATATTGCAGTACTTTTTGTGTACCTCGAGTTAACTGTGATTACGGTGAAACCCTGTTAAGAAGTTTCGACTTAAATGTGTGATAACATTTATAGTCAAATGAGCAACCATAGAAACTACACTGAAGAACCAAAAAAAACTGGTACACCTGCCTAATATCGTGTAGGGCCCCCGCGAGCACGCAGAAGTGCTGCAAGACGACGTGGCATGGACTAAACTAATGTCTGAAGGTATGCAGGAGGCAATTCACACCATGAATCCTGCAGGGCAGTCCACAAATCCATAGGAGTGCGAGGCGGTGGAGATCTCTTCTAAATAGCATGTTGCAAGGCATCCCATATATGCTCAATAATGTTCATGTCTGGTGATTTAGGTGGCCAATAGAAGGGTCTAAATTCAGAAGAGACTTCTTGGAGCCACTCGGTAGCAACTCTCGACGTGTGGGGTGTCGCATTGTCCTGCTTGAATTGTCCACGTCCGTTGGAAGGCTCAATGGACATGAATAGGTGCAGGTAATCGAACAGGACGTTTACGTATGTGTCACCTGTCAGACGTATCAGGTGTCCCATTTAACGCCAACTGCACACGCCCCATACCATTACAGAGCCTTCACCATCTTGAAAAGTCCCCTGTTGACATGTAGGATTCATGAGGATGTCTCCATACCCGTACACGTCCATCCACCCGATACAATTGGAAACGAAACTCGTCAGACCAGGCAACGTATTTCCAGTCATCAACAGTTCAATGGCGGTGTCTGCAGGCCCAGGCGAGGCGTAAAACTTTGTGTCCTGCAGTTAACAACAGTACACGAGTGGGCCTTCGGCTCCGAAAGCCCATATCAATAATGGTCCGTTGAATAGTTCGCACGCTGGCACTTGTTGATGCCCCAGCATTGAAATCTGTGCTAATTTGAGAAAGGGTTGCGTGTATGTCACGTTTAATGATTCTCGTCAGTCGTCGTTTGTCCCGTTCGTTCACAATATTTTTCCAGCCGCAGCGATGTCTAAGATTTGATGTTTTACCAGATTCCCTATATTCACGGTAGACTCATGAAAAGGTCGTACGCGAAAATCCAAATTATATTGCTGCCTCGGAGATGCTGTGTCCCATTTCTCGTGCGCCGACTATAACGCCATGTTCAAACTCGCTGAAATCTTGATAACATGCCATTGTAGCAGCAGTAACCGATCTAGCAACTTTGCCAGATGCTTGTTGTCTTATATAGGCGCCGCCGACCACATTGTGTTACTCTGATTGGTTCCATACCTCCGTTATTTGCATACGCACGCCTATACCAGTTTTTTGGCTCTCCGGTGTAGTAGTTGCCAGCAGTATTAATATTGCACACAAAAGTTTTATCCAGCAAGTTTTGATTATCAGTAACGTTAACTGAAATTTGAATTCATGATGGTCTGGATGATTGTTCTAACTGGGTTGGGTTGGTTAAAAAAAATTTTGTCAGTGCGTTGTATGTTATTCATTTGCCATTAATTTTTATCAATAAGAGTAATTAGGGTGTAGAATTTGAGCTCTTGAATGTTTTTGCAGGGGTGAACCTGCTTATCGGGACAGAAAACGGACTGATGCTTCTGGACCGAAGTGGGCAGGGGAAAGTGTACCAGCTGATATCACGGCGGCGCTTCCAGCAGATGGAGGTCTTGGAGGGCCAGAATATCCTCGTCACCATCTCTGGCAAGAAAAACCGTGTGCGCGTCTACTACCTGTCCTGGCTCAAGTCCAAGATCTTGCGCACCGACGGGGTGAGTGATGTACGTTTCAACCAGACATTTATGAATTAACTTTGTTTGCTTTGCACGCTTTAGCACACACTTAATAGCTGCACCTATAAAACCACTTAAAATAAACAGCAGAGGCAGAAGCTGTTTTACATTTTTAAGCACAGAAGTAATGGTAATAATGATTATGTATATAAATAAAAACAAATAGTTGTTTGTAAAAACATTTGTAGCAAAGTTTAGTGCACTTACCTAAATAAGTACTGCATGCATCCTTTCAAAATGTTTTCTGTTGTAGCATTTTAAATTGTGCTTTTTGCTGCTTTGATATTTTCAAAATAGTATTTGTAGTATGTCTTGGAGCAAGATCTTTTGTTTCTCTTGCATTTTTTAAGTCTTGCTGACAGTATGCTGTACAATATTTGTATGTATGATACTTACCAGGTTAGTGTAGTGTCAGTCACTAAATATTGTTAAAAAAACTTATTTCTGTAGAAATGGTAACTGCAGTTTATTTGGATGTTGTTTCTGAGAGTACGTTGCTTTCTTTTGTAAGAATCAACCTAAGATTGCCTACAAAGGTCATCATCTTATGTGTTGGATATATTGTTTCAATCTAAGTGCAGGTTAGAGCGACAAAACTAGTTTTTTGTTATACACTGTTGCATGCCCAAATTTGGGGACTGTAAAAAGTATGCTACATCCACAGCTATTTCAAACCACAATCGCAATTTCATGAGTCGTGAACACAACTACTCACCGCCATGATGGTTGCAGGACTAGCTGGCACAATAGCGCCAACTTCCAGAATGGTGGAATCAGATCCACTAACTCCAACAGCACCATGAGGTGCAGGAAGTTCAAAAATGGTACCCAGACACCATGCAAGTTCACAATTTACACAAAGTTACACGTCCACATGTCACTACACTATTTATATACAAAGTCACATGTTCAAATATCCCGGCCACCTTGAAGTACTATGTCAACCCTCCACCCTTGACAAGGCATGGGGCAGAGCTTCACTGCCAGATGTTAAGTTATCCATGCAGCAGTACGCACTGTGGCCACTTGAGAATTCCCATAGTTGCCAGAATGGAGCTCCACAGTACGGCCAACTTCCATTGCAGCGGAGGGAGTCGCTCGTTCTTCACAAACACTAATAGGTCAGGGAAAGTCTTACTCTTGTCCCATGCTACTACCAAATTGCAACCGAACTGAAGCTACTAAATACTAATATATTATTTCCGCATCTCATATTTTCATGCACAAAATAATTTTCCAAGAGTGATTCAATAACTGGCATAAATCAAGTAATTTTAAACAGTTTTTGAGAGGTGATAGGTTATGTATTTGCAGTAGTTGGTTTTTAATGCTTCGATTCTTGGTCTTTTGATTCTCGATTATACGATTCTTCAAGAATCACGGGTATCGAGGAATCAAGTTTGACATCCCTAGTGTCTACTCTTCTGTTGCCAGAAAGAAGTCCTGATGAATTTGCTGCACCAACTGCCAATGTCAAACTTTATTCACAGGAACAGCAGCCAATGGTTATATGGTCAAGAAATGGTCCAGGGTAAAGTTATTGGGGTCAGAGCTCAAAGGTACCAGGGTCCTGGAGTTCAACAGTGCCTCCACCTGCACCAGGACTGTGTGAAACTCCTTGAAAGTCAACATTCGCTCTCCAAAATATCTGCAAGTGAAATTTGACTGACTTAACCCCAGCCTCCCAGAGGCCTGCAAAATGTGAGGCAGCATGTGGAGTGAAATGCCAAGTGATACCACAGGAGAAGGTATCAGCCACAGCAGTTTGATGGGAAGGTGAAGACAAAAGTTGTTGCAATTATTTGAGGTGGTCGTTTGCGCCCATGAAATTGGTCCTGCAATCACTAGAGATATTAGGCAACCAACAAACATTTTGTGTGCAGTGAGAAATACTGCAATTGACAAGTATGATGCCAATTCTACGTGGGTCGTCTTAGTGACACAACATACAAACAAGCATAAGTAGGCTTTCTGCAGTGGAGCTTTGCATAGACAACTAGACTTAATTTTGAAAGGGTCTGCTTAATCGACTCCCATCTTTATTTAGAGTTTGACTTGCTGAACCCTCATAGCAGGAACATTGCCCATCACTGGCTGACATGATGATGGCCTGGCTGGAAAAAATTAAAGAAGAACCCTGTTTTAACATTTCTCAAGGACCCCAAAAAAATGCCAGCCTTAATTAAGGGAAATCTTTATAAGAGGGTATTTTTGTATTGAAAAAAATATTTGTTGACCAAGAAAAGGTAGATTAAGCAGGAAAATGTAAGAGGGGTGTTATAACAGGGTTCTACTGTAATGCAATGATGAAAGCAATAAGACATTGCATTTTTATCAGCCAGGATCCAATACTGCTCTCAAAGTATACCCTGTGATGCCTTAAGTCCAGAATGATGTGGTTTTGTTCATGGTAGTGCCACACAATTTGATTTGTGAAAGGATGCCTTTTGGGGAGCAGAACAGGGCAAACTTGACTGCTGAATTCTACCACCTACCCTCGGCAACCCAGCACTACCAATGAAGGGGGGCAAGCTTCCAAATATGTGGTGATCCCTCTGAAGAGCAGACAAATCTTATTTGAAGGAGACAGGCAGCGCATAGCGAAGACGTAGCTGCTAGGCCTTTCCAACTCTGCAAGACTCGCGTCCCCCATCAGACGAGATGCAACCACACGAAGAAGCCTGCTAAGGCGACAAACTAGCAAGCACAGTTACTGTGTCTTCCGAGTGTTTCTGTTCCTTCTTCACAGCTCCACTGGATGGCCACAACTCTGCAGGCTTTTTTTAACCACAGCGGTCGTGACCACCACAGGGGATGCCAATAACGGCTGAGCAGGCAGCAGACCTCGTGAGGCACAATCCGCAGGGTTGTCCTCTGACCTGACATGTTTCCAACGTTCTGCTGTAACTTAAAGCCACCACTAGCCAGTAAGATGATCTGCTGATGCTGGTGCTCCAGTGTAGAATCAACTGAATGGGTGACACTGCACCTATCAAATATTAATTAAAAACTACGAGAAATCCAAGTTGTAACCACACAAGCAAAGTGCAAAGGCAAGCCAGTGGGAGCACAATTGCAAGATAAACATGTGACGGTAGTCATGGCAGGTGGAAACATTCGGAAGTGTGGAGGGTGAACGTAGAGGCGGAGTCAATTGGTATTGGCTAACGCTGGCTGCCTAGGGTGGGGGGTAGTATCTATTTTTAGATATGCTGTAAGTCCAGTACAACACTCGCCAAGTAAAACGCAACATGTAGCAACCAAAAAAAAGTTAAACAAATTAATTTGACAGAAGCAACCAAAAAAAAAAGTTAAACAAATTAATTTGACAGATTGACTTTAAATTTTTCCCCCATATTTTTCACCGTTCCTCAAATATGAGTCTTTATAGAAATACAGGCGCATTCAAAGAGGTCAGTATATTAGAGAGAGGTTCTGTGGTCCCGAACAAAATACAGAAAACACCATAAACATCTACACAGAGCAACTTAAAATGCAAAACAAAACCACCAAGAATAATATCTCTACAAAAATACATAAAATAAACACAAATATATATTTTTTAAACATTATTCAAGATTTAAAAGAATTTATCTGAGAATGCATGATTGATGGAAGCCTTACTTGTTGTATGTTGCAGCAAGTGGAGCGGCGTAATGGCTGGATCAACGTAGGCGATCTGCAAGGAGCTGTGCACTTCAAGATCGTGAAGTATGAGCGCATCAAGTTCCTTGTCATTGCTCTCAAAGAGAGCATTGAGATCTATGCCTGGGCACCGAAGCCTTATCACAAATTCATGGCCTTCAAGGTTTGTTGCTGAACATGTTTGGTCTTATGGTAGATTAGGTGATGAGTTGATAATATCTTACCATTTCTTATGCATTAGGATATTTGATTCGCCTATTTCTATACAAGTAAAAATGTTAATTATAATTAATTATTCATTCAGTAATAGGTCATAATCAGTTGTGTGAAACATACTTTCCTCAGACGTTGCTACCAAGACCTCTTAATATTTTTTGACAGTGTATAACTGTGCCTTAACAAGTATAGGCTGTAAAGCGACACATTTGCTACTTATAGTAATGAATACTATATTAAATACAATGTCACTATACTCACTTAAAACAGGTTCATTTTTCTGTTCTCTTGCACTGTATCACTAGCACACATTACACAATTAAAATGTGTAAATGTAATGGTTTTTGGTTGGCGTACATGTCATCCATTTAGAAAGGTCGGGAGGGTCGTGGTCCCCCCCATCAATTTCCCTAACTCCTTCATCCCACCCACCCCTCCCAAATACTTGGAATGATGGGGCAGGAATGTGTCGTGTCTCTTTCGCCCACTCTAATATGGTTTTGCGTTATCCCTCCTCTGTCTGCCATAGTTTACTAGTAGCGGAGTTTAGTTTTCAAGAACAAGAAGGGATGAGGAAAAAGTAGTGTGGCTAGAAGAAAGGAAGCCGCAAACAGTGTACGGACGTACCCAGCTGAGAAAGAGACAGGATTAGTGCAGAATTAGTGAGAATTTGAATTACAGTTAGCAGTTGGTTCTACTATCCTCTTAAGATATAGTTGTAAAGTGCAAACAAACAAAAGGCAATTTATATTATGCATAATATTTCCAATTGTTAGTGAATGTAGAAGCGATATAGGCAAGAGCAAGATTTGTGGAATATGGTTTTAACCTGTTCTGACACTACAGTCAACTCCCTATCAACCTTTTTTCAGGGGACTCAAAAAATTTCCATACATGCGGGATTTCAGTAGAGGGTTCTGACATGTACATCAATAAAATACAATTTCTGACTTTTTTATACTTCATTTTGAGTATAATGAGAGCTGTACATTATCTGTGAATAAAGTTTTTAGCTAATAAACACAATAAAAATTAGGTATTTAAAAAAAGTATTACTGTAAATAACACATTAAAAAAACATTTCACTTAACTCGTTTAAATAAAGATAACATCTCAAAATACTGTATATAATTGATCGTAATCCACACCAAATGCAAGCCGACCTAAAGCTTTCAAACCCCTCTGAAAATTGAAATAATACGACACCTAACGCAAGGAAAATATTGAATGTCCCGTGCGCACTCAATCAGCTGAGAGCGCTTGGAGAGATTTTCAATCTGGCAGTGTGTTCACAGCGTGCAGATGGGGAAGGGAAAGTACAGGCAGTAATGAAAAAATATACCCCTCCCCTCAGCTTAATGTTGGTGACATTTTGCGGTGTGGCAAATGTCTGTCATTTAAAGTAATCAATTATATTTCACTACAAAAAACTGTAGTTTTGAGACAGAAATAATAAATAAGGGGATTAAAATTTATTTCTTCAAGGTCTTAATATTTAATCATTCAAAACCACGTCCTCTGATTTTCCCTGTCGCAAGTCACGCGGCACTCCGGCTCGGTGTTTACCCATTATTAAACAACAAAAGGCGTTGATTAGACCTTTACAGAATATCAGCTTATTCAAAAGATGTGTGTCTAATGAAGTAAATTAATATAAATCCTCAGATCACACCGCAGGAAGTTACTGAAAATGAACTTTATGCTTAGTAATACTACTCGTTCGATGTTCAAACAATTTTTGGTGACAAGGTGAGGTCAAGTATATGCTTCTAGGTATATAATTTTATTGGCAAAGATACTGTCCATTGTGTTGATTTTACACCAGATACAATTAAACACCAAACTTTGCGGTAAAAAAAAAGACCTTTAATCACAAAAGAAAACATTTTTTAAAATAATTCCTCGCTAAAATGTATTGCGTAACATTTTCAGGCGAATCCATTTGCTTTGAAATACTAGTGATGATGGGTGCAACTATTTTGAGGGATGGAAAATCTTGATAAATACACGCGAGGCGCACTTTACTTGCAGTGCGGCCAGGCGTGTAGGGGTAGCGGCTGAGAGAGAGGACACGCTATTTGTTTTACTAGACAACAACTTCCCCTCTCAAAGACATGTAAAGGGAGGGAGGAAGGAAGGTGCATGGCTGAGAGAGAGAGAGAGAGAGAATGAGAACGCTAGGTCGCCACCCTTGTTGCTAGGTAAACACTTCGCACCATGCCGCAGACATGTTGGGAAGACAGACAACTCGCCACAGAACAGTGATAAATGGCGGCACGTGTGGCGTATTTCACGTCCAGTTACCATACATTTGCATAAACAACCAGATTAAAAACTATCGTTGCGGGAAATCTTAGGTGGCGGGACCGAAATATACTTTGATCGACGCAACATCCGATAAATGATACAAGCTGTAAACTGTATCATTATTTATGTAGGAGTTTTGCCGGGACCACTGAAAATTAACTGTTGATACCGTTAATCGGTATATGCGTTTACGAGAGTCAACTATATTTAGGTCTTGAGCATAGACATTAAAAGGCTGCCGTTACAGAGAAAAAAATAATTCTTGCATTGATGGATTGCTGTTCCAGTATAGACGAATGACTAAGAAAATGTCACGTTTTAAACCATTTGAATATAATACTGCATACACAGAGCAAATAAGGGTGCATAGATGAAGCAAAGACAGTTGTGCTATTTCCACTTATTGCTGGCACAGCAAGCTAAATGTCATTATGCCACATCCACATGGAAAATGTGTTTGTCCGACTTGTTTTTGTGAGTGTATTAGTGTGTACAAATTTGTGAGTGTCTGCAGTGAATTTTTTTTTTTTTTTTTTTAGGGGACAAAGTCAAAAAGTGTAAATTTAAGGGAAAGCTTTAAAATTAATCAAAATTAACTTGTCACTGTCATTCTTTGTTCTCTTCTGTAACAAACACTTAGTGTTGGTAATATTCAACATAATAAATAAGGTAATACAGATATTATAGAAATATTTAAACTGCATCACAATTTCCTCTCAATAATTATGACTTAACATTTAAAATTTACCTAATTACGAAGCAGATACTCACATTTTTTTAACACAAAATTATCCCCTGATCGTGGATTCGCAACTGTGCCCCAATATAATCACCCAAGGCAAATAACTTCAAATTCTTTTCATTTACATTTTTTTTTATTTTTACAGTTTTAAGTTTTTTTTCTTCCCTGTATTTACATTTTTTTGACCTTCATTCCCACTGTGCAGTTTTTTTTTTTTTACAACGCTGTTGCAGTTTTTAAGTGGAACACTGGAAATTTATGGTTCTTATGCCAGATCAGTGCATGTTCCTACAAACTCATCAGGCTTTTGTCATTTTTAATATGCATTTATTTAACCAAAAAATGTTTGCCATTTTTTACCAACATGCAAGATTAAGTTGAGTTAATATTATAAAAAACTAAAACTTTTCAAAACATGATTTCCAATGCCGCGTTGTTTAAAGTGCAGAAGGTTATTTTCAGACACCAACATGTAAAAGATGCAAAGAACAGGATCAACAAGATTTTTGCGGTGTAATGTGTGGGAAAGCAATGCATTTAACCTATGGGGGTTAAATGGGACTTTGTAAAAAACACTGCAAAAATGGAAAACGCAAATACCAGAAGTGTAAAAACTGGGATCCCCTTTTGATACTATATGTAATTAATAGCTAGTAGCCTATTCTAGCCATATCACATTGTAAAATAAATTAGTCTTTGCTTGTAAGGATCATCTTCGTTGCCAACTTGAGTCTCTTGTGCCGCAGTCGTTTGGAGACCTTGCCCACCGCCCGCTACTGGTCGACCTCACCGTGGAGGAGGGCACCCGCCTCAAGGTCATCTATGGCTCCGCAGACGGGTTCCATGCTGTGGACCTCGACTCTGCATCTGTATACGACATTTACCTCCCCAAGCACGTGAGTGCCTGCGAGATTGCCAGAGCCTCTTACTACACTGCAAAAGAATATGTGGGTCAATAACCCGTGTACAGTCAAGACTTGTTTAGTATGGGTTTTATGTTAGTTTGACTTGTGAAGAAATACAGTGGAACTCCTTTTTATCACTTTTCTCAAAGGGACAAGAAAAAATGTTGAAAATTCAGAAAGTAAAAAAAAAAAATGTATGTATGCTGTAATTGCATTAGCTGGGACTGAAAAAAATATATGCAAATACTGGAAGTGTAATATCAGTCTGTGTACAGAAGTGGTTCTACTGTATTTGCACAAGGTTTTTAACCGTTATCAGATGGAAGCATTTGGACAATGGGCTTGGAAGTTTTTGATTAGGTTAGAGAAACAGTGACATGTTAAAATAATTTGTCCTAACTTGATCATTTAGTATTTTTACAAAAAAAAATTATGAATTATGTTTTATGCCTGCAACTAAATATTTAAAAACCTTGTGATTTTTTTAGGGAGCCCCCCTGTGACGTGATGTGTCAAGGGTACCTACATATTATTGCCATGGGCCAGTAAACGTATTTTTATTAGGTTTTAATTGCAGTTTATTCCATTTTAGCTAGGATATTTTTTATTTTCATAAATTTTTGGGATTTCTGGACTGTTCCTGAAAACAACTACTTTGCATCTCTGTTTTTGTTACCTACATGTTAGTTACTTCAGGGTTCGACTGTACTTTTCTTTTAACAAAAGTGTAAAATGGTTTTTAAACATGGCATACGTCATACGCGGGGTGATTTTTCGAAGGTTTGATTCAAAAAAGTGTGAAGAACCCATGAATAGACTATAGATATTCAACTTTAATTGTGTTAATGGTTGGAAGTGAAGTGACTGATGAGGCTATTATTGTTAGTTGGAGAGCAGAGAGAGTATGCATCTGCTTTGAAATATGTTGCAGACGCAGAGCCCAATCTCCCCACACTGTATAGTGCCCCTCCCCAACTCCAACGGCATGCAGCTGCTCTTGTGCTACGACAACGAGGGTGTCTATGTCAACACTTACGGCAAGGTAAGATGATCCAGCCACTCTTTGTTTGTAACTGACTGTGGTGAACTTAAGTGAGCGTTGAAATGGAAATACTGCTTTTACACCAGTGTTTTCCTGATACGTTTTTGCAAAATATGTGAATTTAATGTAGGGTTGGGTCGAGTATGCATTTTCCTGATTCCGATGCCAAGTCAATTCCTCATTCCCGATTCTAAGTATTTTTATTATTAAAATTAGCATTTTCAATGCAAGTGTGAAAAAACTCTTCCTCACAACGATGTTTAGTTTTTGTAAATTTTGAGTGCAATGATATTTGTATTGAATCATAGTTCTGTCTCTTAACCTATTGGAAGTAATCTCATTGGCAAAATTTTTGTATTAAAACAACTTCTAAAATTCATTAAAGGTTTTATTTAAACCTATGGAAGAATTGAACAACCAATATTTAAATTGTAGAATTGTTACCGGAACCGATATTTTTTTGTTATTCGACCCATCCCTAATTAGTACAATTCTAAAGTGAAATAAATAAAATTAAACGTGACGTGTTGGCTACAAGCGTGCATAATTTATATATTAACNAGTACAATTCTAAAGTGAAATAAATAAAATTAAACGTGACGTGTTGGCTACAAGCGTGCATAATTTATATATTAACACACGTTGCCATTTGTTATGAGATTTTCACAATTACCAATGTAATTCACTTTGGTAAATGGAATTTACGTGTTTGTCCGAGACCAAGTTTACATCTTGTTATACAGAGTATTTTGTATTTTGCTATACGGAATATTCACGGAAGGTTTTGCAGGATTGGACAGTGTACAGCGCATTGTCTTATGTCAGTTAAGTTACTCAGAGAATCGAGTACTGAGTACTCATTTTAATGAAAGAATCTGTGGTATCGAGGAATCAAAGAATTGAACCAACCAATCCCTAATTTAAAGAAAAGCTCTTGTGTGTGTCACAAAGTTGAGTTGGTTCTTTTTTTTTAGTAGTTTTCTATCATAACAGATGGTGTATATACATCTGAAAATTTAGCAAACGTGATAGAACAAAAAATAATGCAAATTTTCACATGAACAAAAAATTAAGATTTTTGAAAATTTTAGTTGTAATTTACAAATTGTACAAAATCCTGTAGTATTTTCACGAATTATTATTGTTTTATGCCACATAGTTGCTTCTTACGACGTATTTGATGTGTTTTTGCATATTAGAATATGAATACATGCAGAATTGGTTCAACATGTGCACAAGTGATGGTGCGTCACTTCGAGTGAACATTCTAGTGCACCACCCTGCAAATTTTTTTTGCTCTCTAGGAAATGCCGCTGTTGTAGTGTTCACGTCTACCAAGCACCACGTTATCTATGGAATTCGTGTCAACTAGCTCGTCGAGTTTGTTTACATTCGTAGCATCGTCACGTTTTCTCCAACAATTATTTATTTTTTTACAAAGCGGTGCAGCGGTCAAAAATGTGTTTATATGCATTTCCTTATGTAGAACATATCTGTAAATTGAATTAACATGTATTTTTTATCTTGTATTCTTCCAGCTAACTGTATTTTTATCATACATATTCTCTGTAAATATGTGCGGTAAAAGAATATGCGTTTTGAACAAACAAAAGTTTTGTAAGTGGGCCTAACGAAAAAAATCTGCCGTTGAAAGTTATAGTTCAAAAACATAAAGGTAGATTTCTCTATAAAAAAAAANTGGGCCTAACGAAAAAAATCTGCCGTTGAAAGTTATAGTTCAAAAACATAAAGGTAGATTTCTCTATAAAAAAAAATTATGTTCGTACAGGGCACTTTTAGTGATTTTATAATTGTGTATAAATGGTTTTAATTAGCCTCTTCATGAAACAATATGCCCTTGCCAGTTCAAGGTGTCAGACAGAATACAAAATCTTAAGTAAGAAAATGTGANTGGGCCTAACGAAAAAAATCTGCCGTTGAAAGTTATAGTTCAAAAACATAAAGGTAGATTTCTCTATAAAAAAAAAATTATGTTCGTACAGGGCACTTTTAGTGATTTTATAATTGTGTATAAATGGTTTTAATTAGCCTCTTCATGAAACAATATGCCCTTGTCAGTTCAAGGTGTCAGACAGAATACTTTTAGAATTCATTCTTTTACACTTTACCAAAAGTTACAACAGTGTTGATAAAGGTAACTAGTGGTTTTGATTTGAAAACATGGCTGTATATTTCTCTGAGAGTTGGGTATTTTTTGCAAGGAAATAACAATTGTTTAAAAAAAACACTGCTTTTTGATAGGAATAGCTGCTAATTTCAGGCTTTATTAATAAAATTACATTTCTCAAATGATTTATGTCTTTATAAAGAGCACATGACAAATTGGAACAGTTCTCATGCAGAAACCTGCATTTTTGTAGCAAGAAAATAACAACTATTTTTGACTAAAATAACAGCAATTTTTTTCAAAAAAGTAAAACATATTTTTGAAGGGGAAAAAAACTTACTTTTTCAGGTCTGTGATAATATAGTCTTATTATTAAACCAGTTGTGATTGTATGTTCTCATTGGTTTTTGCCAGCAGTGGCAGTGATTTCTAGATAATGAAAAATTTAAATAATACTCTACTCAAATCTTTTTCAAAAATTTTGGTAGTGTGTTGTTATTGACCTTAATTACAGTCTGATGAATAACGCTGAAAGAAACTGTTACAAATTCCAGACACATCCAGTAAAACCATTTCTTCTGTTATGGTTATCTGCATAGAGTTATATTATTTATTCCTTAGGATCGTTTTACAACTGTAGCTACTGGTTGCATAATTCTTTTTACATAAACCCAAATTTTATAATAGAACTCTTGACAGATGTCAAAAGATGTTAAAAAATACCAGTTTTATTGAGGAGGTGGCTGGAGGGGTAGGGACTGTCTGAAACAGTAATGGTTCATGACTTTCGTTTTGGTGGGTGTTAATCCTGGACTTCTGGAAATAAGTTAAAGTTCAAAANCTTCTGGAAATAAGTTAGAGTTCAAAATTTTACATTTCTTACTAATCACTTTTCTTCTGTTCATGGCATGTCTCTTATCCTATTGCTCTTAACTTCGCTCATTCCATTCATGTTGTCTCCTTTATTTCATGCAGTTGTGAGGGGCCTCTGGCTGTTAGGGCCATCCAACCCTGGCCTGTCCGCCCCCGAGGCACGTATGTAGTTGTATAAATAATGATAGTTGGCAACATCTCCGTAATTTGTACTCCTGAGAATATTCTGTTATAAACTAGCTGTAACATGCAAAGAATATCATGAAATTCAATGTTATATGACAGACATTATTTACTTATCTGAATTGAAACCAGAACTCTCACTTGCAGAAGGCATGCAAATCACATAGGTTTCTGTGACAAGGTATGTCTGTGCAGGTGTCGAAAAACATAGTGCTGCAGTGGGGTGAAATGCCAACGAGCGTGGCATACATCGGTACTGGCCAGATAATGGGCTGGGGGAACAAAGCCATTGAGATCCGCAGTGTGGAAACGGGTCACCTCGATGGCGTCTTCATGCACAAAAAGGCGCAGAGGTTAAAGTTCCTTTGTGAGAGGAATGATAAGGTAATCTTCCATTCAACTTGTTTCATTGCTTAAGATTTGGGCATTTAGCATGTGTGCAAGAGAGAAAGAGCAAGGGAGAGTGGAAGAATTAGAGATGGGGAGAGGGAGAGAGTGGAAGTGGGATGAAGAAGGGAAGAAAGTGGGGGTGGGAGGAAGAGGGTAAGAAGTGGAGGAGAGGGGATGTGATGAAGAAGGTAAGATGGTGGGAGGAAGAGGGGAAGAAAGTAGCAGAGGGAGGAAGAGGTTGAGAAAATGGCAGTGAAAAGAAGAGGGGAAGAAAGTAGCAGTGGGAGGAAGAGGTTGAGAAAATGGCAGTGGGAAGAAGAGGGGAAGAAAGTAGCAGAGGGAGGAAGAGGTTGAGAAAATGGCAGTGGGAAGAAGAGGGGAAGAAAGTAGCAGAGG
>NQII01001084.1:298602-318831 GCA_002778355.1 Clitarchus hookeri | reverse complement strand
GGGGGGGGGGGGGGGGGGGGGGGGGGGGAGATAGTGTGAAGCATTTGGTCTCTCATTCAGTTTCTTCCTTGCACACTGTTGCTTGCTCTGTTTTTTTATTTTCTCCCTTCTACTTACACTCTTGATCTCTCTTGTGATGGTCTGTGAATCAGTATTTTTGAAATCGATTGTAATCTAGATTCAAATAAAGTATAATTCAAATTTTTTTAAATTTTTCAAAATTGATTATTAAATTTTATACGCTTTTTGAAGATACATATAGGATATTTAATTTTGAAAGCAAAATTTTTAAATTTATGCTTATGTAAGATTTTATTTTGTCATACAATCAACTCTTGATTCTAGGACTCTTTGCAGCTCTTGGGAAGAGGGTCGTTATTGCATAATTGTATTATGATTCTGTAAAAAAGGGGTTGTTATTTCAAGAGGGTCGCTATTCGAGGGGTGTTAGAAGAGAGAGTTCATTGTATTTCATACTTTTTTCAAGAATTAATAGTAGACAGTAGCTTACAAAAATTAAGGAAATTCAAAGACCTTTAAATAAGAAAAACAATTTAATGGTATTTTATTTTTTATATAATTTATTACATGGGGGCCTAATTTTTACAAGTAGTACTTATTTATAAGGGTAGCCAACCACATCAGCAGTCGGAACTTTCACTTTTTTATGTACAGTAGAATCTTGATTTAACAAAATGTCACGGTTCCTGAATAAATTTTCTCTATTTCGTTAAATTCAAATTTACTTATTTTAACACCCCAACGAGAAGTGGTTATAAAAAAACGTTTTTTCACATTGGCAGTGTTTCATCGTAGATAATGCAAAATAACAATTTTATTTAAATTAAATACAAAAGTAATTCACTAGGCAGATGTTCTGCAAATGAAATGGTACCCCACAAGACCATAAACGATAAAATTTATTTAAATATAAAGAAGTCTTCTGAATAGAAATATATTATAACAAGACCATAAACAATTTCACGTTGATGAGAGAGAAGTTCAGCGGCGCACAATGTTTTATCTTATAACGAGTGCGAAATTAATTTCAATGAGGAAAGGTCTTTCGAATAGAAATATACATCACACAAGGTCATGGACTTTTTCTTACTGCCACACTATGGATATGTTTTCTTGCCAGCTTACATTTTTAGCAGTTCGAAGGCTAACTTTCACACTTGTAAAGTCAGCCGACCCGCATAAAGGACATGGCGTACTTTTCGAGGGTAACTGCGCTAAGTGCGACAGAGAAGCGAAGCGGGTTGCACTAGAAATGGCAGCTGCTGGCACGTCGTTATTGTTGACGTAATGTGTTGCACCCAATGTCGAAGCAAAAAAAAACAAAGACGTCACCAATAAAAACCCCAAAACTGTAAATAAAATTGCATTTCAATAAAAAAAATATCCAAAGCAGGTTGTCAACAGGCAATGCAGTCAATTCCAATTCCAATTCCAATCAAAATCCAAGGAGGAAAACAAAAAAATTTAGTTATACCAGCACTATTGAAAAACATATACCAAAGTTAAACTGCACAAGTGATAAATTAAGGTATGATTGTTGTGCAGCATACAAACAATTGTTTGTTTATTTATTTATTTCATTTTAGTTAGAAAGTTGACCTTACAGCACGTGCCACAATTTTTACATTTTTGTGGCAGTAAGATGAGGTCCATGGCCTTGTGGAGTACCATTTCATTCGCAGAAAATCTGTCGGGTGAATTACTTTAGTATTTAATTTAAATAAAGGTTTTATTGGGCACCATTGAAGACCAAATCTCAATGTGAAAACACTCTTTTTTTTTTTATATAACAACTTATTGGTGTTGGGGTGTTACAGTAGGTAAATTTGAATTTAACGAAACAGCGATAAGAGTTTCAGGAACAGTAACATTTTGCAAAATCAGGGTTATACTATATATGCTTGTAAGAACGTCTGGCTTTCACGAGTTGAGAAGCAAGCGAGCTACAGAGCCACACGACCCCCATTTAAAATACATAGTTCCCGCAGCTTCATATATATTTTACTCTTGGATTTCAGTTCATGCCCTTTCACCTATTTTCCATTTCTGCTTCCAACACTTTTCTGATTTGTTCAGGTGTTCTTCTCGTCTGCGAAAGGTGGGTCTTCGTGCCAGATCTATTTCATGACATTGAACAAGCCGGGCATGGCCAACTGGTGATAGTGCAGTGTGCGAGTGCACAAACTCTCTAATTACTTGGTCACGAGTGCCCAGACCATGGACCAACCATGAATGGATGTCATTTAGTGAACAGAGCGTTTGAACTTGTGATATCACATCTGATAAAATCCTCATTTTCAGATATATTTTAACATACTGTTCCAAATGCTTTCCCTTCTACATCTTTAACACATTTATGGCAATAAGTTATTAAAAACAATTAATATTTTAAGTCATTAAATCCGTTAAACAAGATTTGTATTGCTTTTCTTTAACAGTCGTAAATTATCATTTAAAACTTATCATTGTGAATTTGCTTTTGCAAGTTTAATTGAAAAAGTAAATAAATTTTTGTAACTTTTTCTTTTTTTCCATGTACTTTATAAAGCCTTTGCTGTTGTTTTTATATGTTACACTGTTATTTTTGTAAATAATTTTTTTCCAATTATCAAAATGTGTTCACGTACATTTGCACATAAGAACGGAATATGTTTTTCAGTTTTGGTGCTGTACAGTTCATTAAGATATAAGATGTATGCTAATTTACATAGTCTTTTATTTGTAAATGACCCCTGAAAAAAACTGAAAAATGTCTGTTTCACATTTCTGTCGGTCGCACATTTCCGAGTAGCTTCAGTAGTATTCCTAATTTAATTTTGTCGTATTAGCTTCCAATGGTGTTGCTTTTTTTATTAATCAATATATTTTTGTGCCTTGAAATGTTGCACGCACAGATATATGAAAGCTCTTGAGCCAAATGCTCAGGAAATTCCCAGGGTCTGATAAAGTTATTATTTTGTAATGTATTTTTATGTAGTATTTAGGCTGTTGATTTGAAACTTTGGTGCAATTAATTAATTAATTTAAGGTATTTTCTTTGGTTTCATTTACAGGCCAGTAAAATAATTTCATAAATTTATGTGAAACTATATTTTTGTGTGATTGGTTAGTATTTGATGTGATGTCTTAACTGACCACAAACATTTTTGCACAAAACTAGTGCGTGACTATCGGGTGTTATTTGCTTGACAGGACACATTGATTGCTGCCTACAATGCATTAGGAACTAAGCCATTATTATGTTCAACCTTGCATTGCACAGCTTTGCATATTATTTATAAAGACATCAAAATATCCTGATAAGGTCCAGGCTTGGGATGCAATATTTTGTGAGCAAAATAATGAAAATCTGTATACATTTATAATAATGCCACAACCAGTGTGTGCACGGATGTATTCATTCTAGGGATGTGCAAATACAGTATTTGAAATTTCAATTAGTTGTAAATGCTGTTTTCAAAATTATTCATATTTAAAAATTGAATACTAATCTCGAAAATTGTGAATTTTCGTGGAACTCACTTTGCCACATGTTCTTCCTGCGACTGAAAGTAACAAAACTAAAGTCTGCATTCCTTAATTACAGTGCATCAGGTTTCATAACATGACATATCTCACATTTTATTAATGTAAAATCATCACGTACCAAATTTCATTACATAATGTTTCTCAAAGTTTTTTTAAAATGAAAAACGTATCCATGGTATAGAGTGTAAATGGCATTGTCATGTTCTCTTACGTGACAGGGTGTAAATAAGAGTACTAAATCCAAACAGTACATCATAACTAGTGTCGAGAAGAGATTATTTTCGAGACTAACGAGCAATAGCGACCAGCAACATAGCTTCATGGCCAGTGCAGTACGCTCTTTGTGATGATAGAGACTT
Source organism: Clitarchus hookeri (assembly GCA_002778355.1). NCBI lineage: Eukaryota > Metazoa > Arthropoda > Insecta > Phasmatodea > Phasmatidae > Clitarchus > Clitarchus hookeri. Next base: position 314,923 of record NQII01001084.1, on the reverse strand, counting down.
GATAACTGTTGCTTTTGTAAAGAATGCACCACGAGCTGAATATGCAAATACCCGACTGTCACACAAGCGATTATCTGCAGGTTTAAATATATACATACACTTCAGGGTCAGCCATTTAATTAAATATACTTATTCAGTGTTACCGCAATTGTGACAATGTATTTTCTATCGTGGTAGCACAAGATGTTATCAAGATTGTGAACTAAATATTACCTAAAAAAATTTAATCAATTGAGTTGCACTGTACGAGTAACTGTAGTTTTAATATAATCACTCAGAAAATGTTCTTGCCATACAGTCTTTTCCATAGTTTACAGCCTGATCAAAACAACTGTGACAAACTGCCGCAATGACTAGCGATAAATGTAGAACACGCACCCGGCAGAGTTAACAGGTGGGGTTGGGGGGCTTGGACTGACCAGTGGTTCACCAAGCACTGATATCAAAAGTAAAATCTTGGAACAGTTTCAACATTATCTTAATAATGCCAGTTGATGCACTCTCGCCCCAATCCCCTTCTTCTATTTTTCTCCTTTCTTATTCTTCCTATCAAGTCATTTGGCTTAAAGTTTAATAAATGGGGAAAAAAAATTTACAGCTCACAAAAGTTGGCATGTCTTTTATAATATTCAATGTGCGAGGAATTTCTAATAAATAAAACTGGAAGCATGATGTTACAGAACTAAAAAGTTGACAACCACATTTATTTTAAAAAAAAAAAAAATTTCATTGTATAATGTTATTATTTGAATGCTCTGTGCTTACATTTGCTGTGCATTTGCCATACAATTATTTAAACTGATTTTTTAAAATTAAACTCTGTACCAGTACATTTTTCTCATGGTTTCAACACACTTCAGAAAAGCCACACCACTGGAAGCATTTCTTTATTTTCTATGAAAATTTGTTTCTCTTCTTTATAGTCCATGTATTGTGTGATATTTAGTGTTAATACTGAAGGCAGAAGTTTTTTATGTACAATGATCGCAAATAGATTTTTATTTTTAATTACTCGCAAATTATAAAATGTTTCATAGCATTGTATGCATCAGATTATTACCTGAAATGTGATCTTTGTAACTACTTATAGATACCATAATGTGTACACATGAATTGTTTTAAGATCAAATTTTTATCAGCTTATTTTATGGTGTTTGTAAATAATTTGTATAACTGATGTGTGTATGTGTGTGTGCACGAGTGCATGCGTGATGGTTGTGCAATATGCCATAGTTCAATAGGTTCGTGAGAAACAGAAGCCAAGAGTTATTGCAGACTGCAACTGTGAGGCAAACAAAGGAAGCACATTGACTGAAATATTGACAATGGAATTTTGTTAGCTGTAAAGAAAAACTATAAATATCAAAAATGAGAGGAGGTAAAATAAACTTGGTTGAAACAAAAAAGTAATTTGCAGTCTTTAAGCCGGCTGGTCATGCCTTCTGCATTTGAAGGAACACTTGCAACATGTCAGTTGATATGTGGTGCTGAAGTTTATTATTAACTCAGATAAATAGTCGACTAGTGTTGAGTGCTGATCCAGAATTCTTCAAAATAACTTTGTGGTCTGCGCCACAAAGACTTGTTTGTCCGCTAACAAAATTACATTGTATTAAATTTTTATTTATCTTTGTAATTTTTTTAATAGCCATGTTTCTTTCAATACATATTCGTTTCCAAAGATGGTAGTAGATTATATATATTATATATAAATATTGTCGTTATCACCCAGCCCAAAAACCACTTTACAGAAATGATTGTATCAAGGTAGGCGTAGCAATTTAAATATTTCGAATTTATACACTAGATTTTTTATTACTTGTGAAAGCATGACTGATGTTTTTGTACATCCCTTGAGCCACATGTATGCATAAAACAGTGTTTGTATATTTGCACGTGTTCATGTGTAATTAAATAAAGTAGTTGGAAAAAAAAATTGAGGCATCATCTCTTCAATTTGTTATGCAGTGGGTGTTTGTTTTTATAGAAGCTTTCTACTTGCAGCTCATTGTAAAAGTTATCTTCAGATAATTAAAGGAGAAAGTTCAAAATAAATTGTCATTATTTTAGCATTGCCTGTATCTGTCAGTAATTTATAACCAAATTACTAAATTGTTTAGGGCATAGAGTGCAGTTTAAGCAGAAAAAAAGATGCACGATTACACAACAGTAGCAATGGATATTTTTTTTTGTTTGATGGCATATTTGGAAATACAATGAAGCAGGAGGAATGCAGACACGCGAAGGAAACAACAGGGCATAAATGTGTGTGGCTTACGTATCGGCATCGCCTCCCTCAGCACATCTAACTGGTCACATTGCACCAGAGTCAATGCCTAGCTGGGTCACAAATTTTTTTTTTGCAAGTGGTACTCTTGGTGACCATAGACATTGGCAGTAGGGATATTTCATGGGGGGATTGAACCCGGTTTGCCTAGGTGGGAAGTTACACCACCATGCCCAAGAACCTAGAATGCAGTCTCAGCAGAAAATAAACAAGAGATAAGATAAGCATTATCTCAAGGTCATGAACTGTTCAGTGCCGCTGATACATACAGCAGGAAGAGAATTTTTGTAGTTCAATGTTACGAGTTGTGCATGAATGTGTTGCTAATCAGACGGCTTTAATTAGTATTCATACATTGCCTGTTCTGTTTTCCTGTAAGATGATGATGTTCGAGCTTCGAGATGAAATATGGATTTATAGGAAGCGAATTGGTACAATTGGAAATTTGCATGTTCTTGGTCATGTAGAGCTTGTGTGAAATGTATGAATGACAACAATTTAATTTAAACAAACTTTATTGGCACTTGTGGCCTTTTTCAGGAACTGTAAGCTGAGAGATCACTCATGCTATCATTACCATTGTCTCTGGTCAGCAGTGCTACTCCACTAGGCATAGATAAGGAGTGAATGTTGACCATGTTACTCAATTCTTCTCAGTGTCTTGTTTTGCCTTGAGATGAGGAGAGCAACCTTGGTGGTATGAAGTATTGTCCCAGCTTCTGTAGTAACCCTGAAGACATAAGGAACATGATCCTTGGTGAGCACATGTGTGTGTTCCTTGCACTATACTTCACTTCCACTCTTAAATATCTCTCATTCACTCCTTCCACCTAACAAGGTACGGAGAGCAAGCCTGCCACCATTGATGTGGCCTGCACATTTGTGTTCTAGCCTTTGGGAACAGATGCGAACAGAGCATGCCCAACTCTATGCCATATGGCACCACTGTTCAGGGCGGCCGAGCTGCCCAGAACTGACCTTTCCGTGTCCCTGGCGGAAGCTCCGGGGAATGTAAAGGCAACTTGACGCCACCACAGAATAAATCCCTGCGTCAGCCAACTGCTAGGATGCCAGGCTTTGGAATCGCACCTGGGCTCAAACTGCCTGTACAACACAATTGGTTATCGCTGCACAGCCACCTCTCGGTCCAAGTAACAATCATTCAAACTCTCATCTCCCAACCCCCACAGGCCATCAATACCACACTTGCGGGTCGGTGTGTAAAACGAGAGGTGCCTCTGTCGTAGAACCTTAATTTCACAGACACAGTAACTGGTACCCCACTGCTCTTGCTGACTACGCATTCTGGTGTCGCACAGCACAAATGTTCCATGTCTAAAAATTTAGGACAGTTTAATTCACCATTAGATATAAATAAATGCACAACGGGCCTGGCCCATAGGGAAGAGCAAGTAGAACCCTGGTATAACATTTTGCAGACAAATTTTGTAAGCAGGAAATAATATTATATCTGTAGCGACACATGAAGCAAAACAAAATTATAATGTAAAAATGTTTTCTATGCATGTAAATAGCCAGTCAAGAATAAATCAGATGTTTTATATATATATATATATATATATAATTTTAGACGCCTTCTATAAAAACCANGGGGGGGGGGGGGAACATAAGCATAATAATACAGAAACAAGCTTTAGAAAAATATACCCATTCTCAAAAAACTTATTAATTATTGTTAATGTGTGAAACAGTAAACAAAAATAATATAAAAAGTAAGCTAGGTGCAGCAGCACCGTCACGGCAAGCGGATGGTGGCAACGACTTGCCTACACGCACACGCACGCACTACTTTAAGATTGCTGTCTTGTATGTCACGTGTGTAACCCGGGACAAATGATGCGCTGCCATTTTACAATATTCTAAGCACGCTATGTAGCTATTGTGATACAAACATGTCCTCTTCTTATCCAAAAGCTGTATTGAAAAAAATATTCCAGATATAAATTTGCACTTTCATATGAAAATTAAATTCAATATTTTATGTACAAAAACGCATGGTTTTGAATTTATAAGACACTAATGGCGTACATGGGGGCTTTTAATTTGTATCACTTTGTGTTCTTAACACAAAAAGCCATAAGGATAGAAAGAATACAGAGAGTGAATAATTTGAACCAAAAATGGAACTCAAGCTCGTATGTTCATACATGCAGTGCTTGCTTCCTGAACTTGCAGATGTCTTGTCAGGAGTGAAAATCAGAGAGCCGCACAATACAGACTGAATGCTCAAGAAAAACTTCAGATTGTGCTGGGTTTGATTTCAGGCGGCAACAAGTCATGAATATTCTTTACTATACTTATACTTTGTCAGCCTCCTCCACAATCAACGTAACAGCCTTATCAGCAATTAAAATGTTCTGAAGCATGGAGATGGCTAGCCATGAACTCAATTTGATTTGAAACTAGATAGTGTTTTCACATAATGCAGCTTGTGCATTTCATTCTAATTAGGGAGGTCAATAGAAATGTGACGGTTCATAGGTCAAAACATCTGAATGGCTGTGTCCATTATTGCCTCTACATACAAATATGATTGTTGTTGATGTATACTATTTACTACTTCGTAATTTCTCGGCTTCGAATATCGTGAAAGAGAGAAATCAAAATGTGTTTTGTATTAGGCCCATTCTGCAAATACATAGATGCGGATGTGGGTCACGGAAGTTGAGAATGTGACGTAATCCATGTTCAATCTAAGACGAAGATGCGGATAACTTACAGATACACCTAAGAAATCTGGGCAACTCTTCAGTGTATGTGAATTCGTGTAGCCATAGGAATTTAGTATTTGGTTTGTTTGTACGTATTAGTTTTCTTGGCCATTGTATTTACACAATGTTTAATTTTGTAAAAAATATAAAAAAAATTAGGTGATTACATTATAAAACACACATATGTAATTTACAACAGCTGAGTAGTTTTTATTTCATAAGTTTCTATGTATTTTAAAAAAGCTCAAATTTGTAATGATTCGCCTGCTCATTCTGTTTGTGTTGTGTGTCCGGTTTCTTAAGCATCTGTGCATTGTAGAACAGACCCTAGAAATGATGGACTGATAGCTTTCTTTAGCATAAATACAAAGCATTTTTCTGTTGTGGACTCTCATTGCCAACTAAACGGTCGCCCTGTCACGTGAGCACTATTTTGCTACAGTTGACAAGCTACATTTTGAACTTTTTGTTTGGATTGTGATCATAACATGAATGGAAGCCAAGCCATCACGCTCAAGTAAAAATATGAAATTATACTGTAGATTGATGTAGGCATGCATTTGCAATGTTTTATAAATATCTTCTCCCTCCTTTCCATACGTCATTCAAAAGAAAATGTGTGATGTAATAATGCCCTTGCTGTGTATCTGCAAATCATAATTTCTTCTGATTTTTGGGGAGATTTTAAGCCATCATGAAAATGAGTGTGATGTATTTCTTTAAGCAAAAATATATTGGAAGCAATTTTAAAACCATCTCTCTACCCAATGAATGCAGAAAATGGGCTGCAAGGAACGTTCAGTCTTTGCACCAGCTGTAAACCTGTTGCATTCGATTGCTTGGTGTGAAAAATCCCCCGCCACACCTTGGGCTTTTTTTTTCTCCTGGTATTGTCATGCTTTTTTTAACCCAGCAAGCTCACGAACCTAGAGTGGCGAGATTTGGGCACCTCTTTACATTGAGGTCTTGAGAGCAGATGAGGGTGAAGTGAGGTGAGTATGGAGCAGCACTGGAATGTAAAGGTGGGGAAGACGGAAGTTCCCAGAGAAAACCCACCGACCAGTGGCATTGCCCGACATGATTAACCACGTCTTCTAGATCCTAGCCCTGTTGTTATTTCAGCTTACCGCACTGACACGAGCAGTCTCCCTGCCCACAATTTACTTCACTTAAATAACATTACTTACCAAAACTCAAGCAAAACCATCCGTCTACAATCTGCGTTAATGCAAAAGAAAAAAATTCTTCTCTCTCTAGTTAAAAATAGAAAATAGGAAATAATTTTTTCCGCACAAAAATTTTTATACACGCAAGTTGACTACAGCAGTTATTATGACATTTCACATTCTCATTGGCTAGCATTAAAAACTTGGCGAGATGGCCATCTTAATGCCAAGTAAGTCACGCCAAATACTAGTTGTCACATGTTATGTGCACCATGTTGAATGTAGACAAAGCCAAAGGACAACGCGGCCTACAGCACAGTATGCAGACACTACGGGCGAAACTATAGGATAAATAAGGAACCTATATTCCTCAGGAACATTTTGTACCTGTTCCAGTTCGTAGCTGCTATCGGCATGGCTACCTTGTTACAATTTGTAGTACCTGTTATTACAGAGATGCCCCAGGTCACTACCTCTGTTAAGGTGACAGATTAGTGTCCTGTGCTTCCCCAGACCGTCTGTCACGCCGTGCACACCACCCCTTCACCGATATAATGCACCACCGCAGTGCTCATTATACTTTGTACCTCCTTCCTGCGATTTGAACTCGTCCAGTGAGGTGGCAGGGCAATAATTCTTTTACTCAAAAACATGGACGTGCAAATAGGACAAGACAGCCCTTGCACAAGTTATTTTTTATAATTCTTATTTATTGGTGTGTTAGTTTTTCTCTTTGTTTTCATAATNAAGACAGCCCTTGCACAAGTTATTTTTTATAATTCTTATTTATTGGTGTGTTAGTTTTTCTCTTTGTTTTCATAATTTGTAGGCATTGTATCATTGTTTTTTATTCACTATTCTGTCACACCAAGGTAGGTTGGATTGAAGAACACTCTGGAATGTTAGGGGCGTGCAGCCGCTTTACTTGCAGCCATGCGNTCACACCAAGGTAGGTTGGATTGAAGAACACTCTGGAATGTTAGGGGCGTGCAGCCGCTTTACTTGCAGCCATGCGCCCCACAGTGAGTAAGTCATAGTCGGAGAGGTTGGCACGCACTGCATCACAATTCAGGTGCATTCACGTCTTTTGTATTAATAACTTAGTTTATCCATAGTTATTTCTTAATTTAACCGAAACCTTTGATTTTATTGCNCATTTTACAATATTCTAAGCACGCTATGTAGCTATTGTGATACAAACATGTCCTCTTCTTATCCAAAAGCTGTATTTAAAAAAATATTCCAGATATAAATTTTCACTTTCATATGAAAATTAAATTCAATATTTTATGTACAAAAATGCATGGTTTTGAAATTATAAGACACTAATGGCGTACATGGGGGCTTTTAATTTGTATCACTTTGTGTTCTTAACACAAAAAGCCATAAGGATAGAAAGAATACAGAGAGTGAATAATTTGAACCAAAAATGGAACTCAAGCTCGTATGTTCATACATGCAGTGCTTGCTTCCTGAACTTGCAGATGTCTTGTCAGGAGTGAAAATCAGAGAGCCGCACAATACAGACTGAATGCTCAAGAAAAACTTCAGATTGTGCTGGGTTTGATTTCAGGCGGCCAAAGTTGTGAATATTCTTTATTACACCCTGTCAGCCTCCTCCACAATAAAAGTAACAGCCTTATCAGCAATTAAAATGTTCTGAGCATGGAGATGGCTAGCCATGAACTCGATTTGATTTGAAACTAGATAGTGTTTTCACATAATGCAGCTTGTGCATTTCATTCTAATTAGGGAGGTCAATAGAAATGTGACAGTTCATAGGTCAAAACATCTGAATGGCTGTGTCCATTATTGCCTCTACTTACAAATATGATTGTTGTTGATGTATACTATTTACAACTTCCTAATTTCTCAGCTTCGAATATCGTGAAAGAGTGAAATCAAAATGCAAAATGTGTTTTGTATTAGGCCCATTCTGCAAATACATAGATGCGGATGTGGGTCACAGAAGTTGAGAATGTGACGTAATCCATGTTCAATCTAAGACGAAGATGCGGATAACTTACAGATACACCTAAGAAAGCTGGGCAACTCTTCAGTGTATGTGCATTCGTTTAGCCATAGGAATTTAGTATTTGGTTTGTTTGTACGTATTAGTTTTCTTGGCCATTGTATTTACACAATGTTTGATTTTGTAAAAATATAAAAAAATTAGGCGAGTACATTATAAAACGCACTTACGTAATTTGCAACAGCTGAGTAGTTTTTATTTCATAAGTTTCTATGCATTTTAAAATAGCTCAAATTAGTAATGATTCACCTGCTCATTCTGTTTGTGTTGTGTGTCCGGTTTCTTAAGCATCTGTGCATTGTAGAACAGACCCTAGAAATGATGGACTGATACCTTGGGCTTTTTTTTTCTCCTGGTATTGTCATGCTTTTTTTAACCCAGCAAGCTCACGAACCTAGAGTGGCGAGATTTGGGCACCTCTTTACATTGAGATCTTGAGAGCAGATGAGGGCGAAGTGAGGTGAGTATGGAGCAGCACTGGAATGTAAAGGCGGGGAAAATGGAAGTTCCCAGAGAAAGCCCACCGACCAGTGGCATTGCCCGACATGATTAACCACGTCTTCTAGAGCCTAGCCCTGTTGTTATTTCAGCTTACCGCACTGACACGAGCAGAGTCTCCCTGCCCACAATTTACTTCACTTAAATAACATTACTTACCAAAACTCAAGCAAAACCATCCGTCTACAATCTGCGTTAATGCAAAAGAAAAAAATTCTTCTCTCTCCAGTTAAAAATAGAAAATTAATAGGAAATAATTTTTTCCGCACAAAAATTTTTATACACGCAAGTTGACTACAGCAGTTCTTATGACATTTCACATTCTCATTGGCTAGCATTAAAAACTTGGCGTAAGATACTCGGAGATGGCCATCTTAACGCCAAGTAAGTCACACCAAATACTAGTTGTCGCATGTTATGTGCGCCATGTTGAATGTAGACAAGGCCAAAGGACAACGCGGCCTACAGCACAGTATGCAGACACTACGGGCGAAACTATAGGGTAAATAAGGAACCTATATTCCTCAGGAACATTTTGTACCTGTTCCAGTTCGTAGCTGCTATCTGCATGGCTACCTTGTTACAATTTGTAGTACCTGTTATTACAGAGATGCCCCAGGTCACTACCTCTGTTAAGGTGACAGATTAGTGTCCTGTGCTTCCCCAGACCATCTGTCATGCCGTGCACACCACCCCTTCACCGATATAATGCACCACCACAGTGCTCATTATACTTTGTACCTCCTTCCTGCGATTTGAACTCGTCCAGTGAGGTGGCAGGGCAATAATTCTTTTACTCAAAAACATGGACGTGCAAATAGGACAAGAAGACAGCCCTTGCACAAGTTATTTTTTATAATTCTTATTTATTGGTGTGTTAGTTTTTCTCTTTGTTTTCATAATTTGTAGGCATTGTATCATTGTTTTTTATTCACTATTCTGTCACACCAAGGTAGGTTGGATTGAAGAACACTCTGGAATGTTAGGGGCGTGCAGCCGCTTTACTTGCAGCCATGCGTCCCACAGTGAGTAAGTCATAGTCGGAGAGGTTGGCACGCACTGCATCACAATTCAGGTGCAGTCACGTCTTTTGTATTAATAACTTAGTTTATCCATAGTTATTTCTTAATTTAACCGAAACCTTTGATTTTATTGCACCCGGAGACGCCACCCTTCCTTACCCAGGAATAACATTGCCCGGGAAACATAACATGGTCACCTTAATTTTTTTCATGTCGCAGTAATGCGTTTTTAGAACAGCTAAGCCCACTCTAGCGGGCACAAGTGGCCAGGGCCCGCTTATGTTTTTACATTGGGGTAAATGTAGAGTTTTCTGTACAAAGGAAAATATGCATGTGTTAGTAAACTGCGTCATATTATTTCTACACACCGCCTATTGGAATTTCGGGACATGGGTCCCCTAGAACCCACGTTCCAGATATTTCTTAATCAGCATAAATTTACACAATATCTATAAAATTGTATTTAATAGCAGTTAGGTATCGGGCACGAGGGAGCCCGATTCCATCATCATCATCTTTGGGATGACTTAACAATATCCATCACTGAGGGGACGGCGTACATCTGTGGCCAGACGACTGTGTCTAGTGCCAAAGTCTGGTTACCTTCATTCATTCCCATCACATTAAAGGTTTATTCTACAAGATATCTTGCAAGAGTTTGGCATAGGGAAAATTTCTGCCGGAAGGCATGTTGATATTCCAAAGTTTTTTTTTTAAGCGGGCGGTAAGTTAAAAGATTCTGTTTATTTATGTGTAAAAGTGCAAGTTTGGCTGGAACTGATATATATTTGCCCCAGCTAAGGTCACTTCTACTGACTCTCATTCCCACAGACTAAAGATGAGGCACACAGCTTATTTGTCTTCTGTGCATGCAACCGACATTGACCTACCCCAATGGAGCACAACTGTCAAGTCTCATGGTCAACAGTGATGAACATGTGATTGGCATCAGGCACTCTTAAAGCAAGCTTAATTTAATGGGAAAACGTTACAAATTAAAGTGCAAAAAAAATATAGCTGTAATTAAAAGGAACTTTGTACTTTACTCCTTTCGCTTCAGGAGAAACCATTTCACTATTTTTATTTGTGTGTGCGCATGTGTGTGTGTCTTTCTCTCTCTGTGGGAGAGTGTCTGTCTGTCCGAGCTGGTTGCCACTTCTATCCAGCATCTGTCCCGTCACAATACATGCGTTTTAAAATGTGACTTGTATTAATATAAATTGCAAGTGTATACTAAGGGGTATTTAATATAATAGAAAGATAAATCACACTTTTGATAGTATACTCTGGAGATTATATTATATGGTAAAACTACTAAATGTTTAAATTCATAGAATATTGTTCTGACACAAAATTTACAAGTTGCCAACATACGTATTCACCTGAAAATAAGACTATAGTTTTTTCTTAAAGTATGTCAAAGTTTGGAGGTCTTCTTACAATCGACAGCAAACTGTTTCAACCTACAATAACACAAAATGTGTGCATACCCATTCAACTGGCAATCACATCGCATGTAAATTGCATATATTTTTCATATAAACAAAGAGAGACACAGTTGATAATAATTATAAATATAATTCAGTTATGTCTAAACTTCTATGTAAACTTTTTTTTTGTGGCCAACAGCAAAGTCCACGGCCAAAAACAGGAGACAGACAAATAGAGGATAATGAAGGAGCAATACTAGACGGGATCACAAATACTACTACTCTCGGTAGAGGCCCATCAACCATGGAGAGAAAGAAAGGCCATGGAACAGGACACCAAATTCTTAAGATCAAATAACAAGACCGTGCTCAAGTAAAAACCGAGTGAGAACAACACAAACTACCCGAGGGTCGTGAAAAAGTACCAAAGGGTAAGAGACAGGAAAAATCACACGNCAGAGTGAGAATGACACAAACTACCCGAGGGTCGTGAAAAAGTACCAAAGGGTAAGAGACAGGAAAAATCACACAAAGCCTACGAAGAGCAGCCTACAACAACTTCTATCGCCTCCAGCGGAACACTGAAACAAAAGATGAGTCAAATCTGCACTAGGGGTCCCACATACACAGGAAGGATTAGAGACTATATGAAGTTTATACTAATGAGACTGGGATGCATTATGACCTGAAAGGAGACGAAAAGAAGTAACTGCTAAACTATGGGAACTACAATGATGATATTTTTCCGAGAATATGCAGGAAATAATTGTGCATATTAAGTATTAGAAACTGAAGTACATATAAGTTTCCCATGTATGTTTCCAATGTCAAAAAATTTATCTGTTTAATAGGGGATATAAAACCGAAAAGGAAAGTAGGGGCTTCGAGACACCCTGTAAAATACTCAATTTCGCAAGTTTATCCACCATCTCATTCCCCTGAATCCTGACATGCCCTGGTACCCACATGAAGAGGACATGAACATTTGGTTTATCCAAAAGAACACACTGTTCCGGTATGAACCATATAAGCACTTCCTTATGGGGAGTGGGAGAAGACAAGGCCGTAAATACACTACATGAATTAGATGTAATCAGAGGATTTAAGACTTTGAAATCGCAAACATTACGTAAAGCCATATACACTGCAAAAGCTTTGGCATAATAAATTGTGGCGGTAGAAGGGAGTTTAAAAAGCCCAGAACATTTATGTGAAGCATCAAAATAAGCAGACCTCGACAGTTTTTGAGGCATCAGTGTAGAGTACAGTCGGGATATTCAGCAACTGTAGCCTTAAATTCTTGTTGAACAACAATGGGAGAAACAGATCTAGTAGGGGAAAGATACGACAAGGAAAATGAAACAAAACCTCATACTGTAAACTGTGTAACAATCTAGGTAGAGGGTGAACAAAACGTGCCGTCGATAATACTTTCGGTAGGACGTAACCAAGGTTGTCAAACCACCTGTACAATAACCTTACGCGAGAATTACGAGTGTGAATCCAATGTTTACCTTGCAACAGTCTATAATGGTCGGACAATGACTTAAGTAAAATTTCCATACGCAAGACCATAATGGGCATAGAAGAGAGTGCCAAGAATAAGTCTGGGGCAAACGTTCTATATAGTCTCCAATTCGTTCACCAAAAGGAGTGGCAGTTGACCAACAATCTGAGTACCGTAATCTAAAACAGACTGAATGATACAGACATAAAAAAGTAGAGCAAATAAAGCTAGAATCCAAACGATAATGGGCGACAGCCTTTAAAATATTAATTACTTTACGACATTTGGTAATAGTGTATTCAACATGGGTAGTTCATCCACCACAGGTATCTAAGAATATACCCAAATACCTTACCTTTGTCACACAGGGAAGAGGATAACCTCTGATGGTTGGAGAAGGAAGTGGCGACTGGGACAGTTTATGCATAAAATACAGGGTGAGACACTTATCCACAGAAAGATTAAAACCATCATCATACAACCAAAGTGATAAAGAATCAAGGTACAAGCTTTGTCATAGGAGATACATTCAACCCAAAGCACAATATCATCAGCATATTGAATAGAACGAACGTGGGAGCACAGGTAAAATATGATTTCTTGAGTATATAAGATAATTAGCAAGGGACACCTGACGAACAAAATCTGCTCCATCAGGAACTCGAGGCATATAACGATGAATGCTAAACAAAGAATGGATAAATCGTATAAAGGTATATGGTAATCCTAGCTTAAACATTTTATCATAAAGAAGTTTAAGATTAACATATCAAAGGCCGATTCCAAGTCTAAAAACCAGTACCCAATACATTCCGGTGAGCATAAGCATACCAAATACGTGAAAACAATACAACAATAGCATCCAGGGTACNCCAGTACCCAATACATTCCGGTGAGCATAAGCATACCAAATACGTGAAAACAATACAACAATAGCATCCAGGGTACTAATACCAGAACGAAAAACAAGTTGTTCTGGACGAAGTAAACAATGATATTCTAACCACCAATTAAACCTGTGTTTGACTAATCTCTCAAAAAGTTTCACCAAACAAGAACACAATGCAATCGGACGATAAGACTCTGCTGATAAGAGGACATTTACCAGGTTTCAAAATCTGGACTATTTTTAAATCCCTCCACACATAAGGGATACAACCATAACAGAACAATTCATCACAGAATTGAGCTAACCAAACGAGAGTGCTGCGAGGAAGGTGCCTAAGGAGACCATAAGATATGTGATCCAAACCAGGTGTGGTATTACCTGCAGCGTACAAACAATGGCTTAATTCCTCAACTGTAAATGCAGGGTAAAAAAGCCTGATGATCACGGGAAGCCGCGTGAGAAAGAACTGAAGGAAGCATCCTCCGGGATGGTATCTGGGGCAATGTGATCCATAAAAGCAGGGACAAGGGAGAGGGAAATGTGCTAGGTACACTGTCCCTCTTTACCAGCACGAAAGGCTTTAAATTTACCACATAAAATTCGAGAGGGAGTAGTACGAGAAACTGAAGTACAAAAGGTATTCCAACTAATCTTTTTACGTTCAGACAACAACTTTCGCGCCTCTGCTTGGCATTTTTTAAGATGTAGAAAATTGGCCAACGTGGCCTGTCGTTTATGTTGGTGAATTGCAGTCAAGCGATGGTGATTAACCTCGTCACATTGTCCATCCCACCAAGTGGAACCATGTTTCCGACCACCAATATGAAAAGGCATATAACTTTTAGCGTATTCCAAAAGAGGTATGTAGAAGACNTGGAACCATGTTTCCGACCACCAATATGAAAAGGCATATAACTTTTAGCGTATTCCAAAAGAGGTATGTAGAAGACGACATAAACCACGTTAATATTAAAAGGGTAATTATCTAGTTTAGGGGCTTTTCTAAAAAAAACAATAAAAATTTAAAATTATGATATATTTCTACTCTACTAATGATGCAGAAGTGCTTATATGATCCCGCATCGCTTTAAAATAAGTGCAACATATTTTAAAAAATTGAACAAGTTTGTGAGATGACCGTTTCTGACAGTTTGTTTACGTTTATGAACAAAACGTTTTATGCCAACAAAAGTTGTTTTAATGAATTCAGCATAGCTTACCTAGTTGATATTGAAGCGGCCGTAGTGTTAAAATAAGTAGAACATATTAAAAAAAACTTGCGAAATATGTTTGTTTGTGTCTATTAACGTCAGAGGAATTATACCAGCCCCCTACCTAGGTGAGTCAATTTACATTCTTTTGGTGTGTTTTACGGTTCCTTTAAATCCCTGCAATCCTACATTCGTATTTTAGTGTAAAACCCAAACATCCTAGGTTAGTGTAAAACCCAAACATCCTAGGTTAGTATAAAACCCAAACATCCTAGGTTAGTGTAAAACCCTACTATCCTAGGTTAGTTTAAAACCCTAACATCATAGGTTAGTGTAAAACCCATAAATCCTAGGTTAGTTTAAAAATGTAAAATAGTGATTCGCCCATCGTTGGGTTAGGTTTTGTTAGGTAAGGTGGGCACATATTACGAAATTAGTCGGACGTTAATGCCCCTAGTATATTCGTGTTCTGCATCATTAGTAGAGTAGAAATATATCATAATTTTAAATTTTTATTGTGTTTTTCAGAAAAGCCCCTAAACTAGATAATTACCATTAAAAGTTGTAATCAGAGGGAAATGTGTGGTTGCTTCCGACATTAAGGAAGAGAATTTGCACCAATCAGCCCAATTATATAACAATCGGTATCGACGAAACATAGAGGAAGAAAATGGATGAGTTAGTGAAGAAGTGAGGATAATCGGAAAGTGATCACTACCGACCAGGTTAAGCAGCTGGAAAGGCTAGCAGAAACAAAAGTTAAAAATCAATTGTAGTTGAGCGGAAATGTATAGGCCCGAGTCATGTAGGTTGCGTACTATTCAGTAAAGTAAAAGATGTAAGAAAAATTCTGCCAAATGGCGACCATGAACATCCTCGAAGGGATTACCCCACAAATGATGGTGGCAATCGAAATCGCCACCTACAATTACAGGATGTGGAAACTGGGAAAAGAAAGATGGCCAATTGTGTTCTGACCATTGAAACTTAGGATGGACATTTATCTAGATGATAGTGATATTGAAGCAGTCGAGAGTCGACCGATACATTTCCATTAACCACATGTTTGGATAACCTCTCAATAGTTAATTTCTTGCAATCACATTCTAAACCTTCGCGAATGTCATGTATCGACATATTGAGAGGAATGGCATATATCAAACCTTGGCATTGTACAAGACTACTAGGGATAGTAACAGATACATTCAATATCGTCGGTAATTCTGAAGACATATACTGATTGGCTGCAATACGAGAAATAAANGGATAGTAACAGATACATTCAATATCGTCGGTAATTCTGAAGACATATACTGATTGGCTGCAATACGAGAAATAAAAGTAATTTTCAATTTGGTAAATATCTAGTTTAGGAGCTTTTCTGAAAATAATAAAAAAAACTCCAGAAAGTGGTATATTTCGACTCTACTAATAACGTAGAACACAAATATATTGGGGGCATAGCTTTAAAATAAGTACAACATATTTTAAAAAATTGAACAAGTTTGTGAGGTGACTGTTTCTGACAGTTTGTTTACGTTTTGAAC
>NQII01001084.1:286173-298133 GCA_002778355.1 Clitarchus hookeri | reverse complement strand
TAACTACAATCCTAGGTTAGTTAAAATCGCTACAATCCTAGGTTAGTTTAAAAATGTAAAATAGTGATTCACCCATCGTGGAGTTAGGTTCTGTTAGGTTAGGTGGGTACATGTTAGGAAATTCGTCGTACGTTAATGCCACTGGTATATTCGTGTTCTACGTTATTAGTAGAGTCGAAATATACCACTTTTCGGTGTTTTTTTTTTTTACGGAAAAGCCCCTAAACTAGATAATTACCTTCAATTTTGCTGGGCCTGCTCGTTGGATATGTANGTTTTTTTTTTTACGGAAAAGCCCCTAAACTAGATAATTACCTTCAATTTTGCTGGGCCTGCTCGTTGGATATGTAAAATATCTTGGTTGGGATGAAGTTTGTGACCTAAAGAAATGGGGTGTCGATTGCCAATATTTGTATGTTGTGACTCAAGAAAAACAATAAAATGCCCTGGACTATCCAGAAGATAGCATAACTGGAGAGGTTTAACCTGTTTCTCAGTATTTGGAGGCTTCATCGAAGAGCCATCATTCCCTGCACGATTACTCTTTGCTTGACGACTATCATTATGGGCTTGCCAAACTGATAATTTTCTCTTGTTTGCAGTTTGTTCATTGACATCCATTGCTTACCTGCGGTCAATATTTATAGATCACAAAAACCTAATTCAACTACATTACGGTAATTATGCAGTTGGGGGCTTTTCAGTAAAAAAAATATATAATAAAAAAAAACCCGAAAAGTGGTATATTTCCACTCTACTAAAACGCAGAACACGAATATACTAGGGTCATTAACATATGACTAATTTCGTACATGCCCACCTAACAGAACCTAACCCCACGATGAATGAATCAGTTTTTTTACATTTTTAAACTAACCTAGGATTGTAAGGTGTTAAAGTAACCTAGGATTGCTGGGTTTTAAACAAACCTCGGATTTTTAGGGTTTTAAACTAATATACGAATTTAGTCAAATCTAGGATGTTAGAGATTTAAAGGAACCATAAAGCACGACGGAAGAATATCAATTTTCTCAACTAGGTAGGCGGCTGGTATAATTAATCTGTCAACGGCCAATTCAACCTTACATCACTCAACGAAACACCTTAATCCACTAAAACGCCACATATGCGAATNCATCTGTCAACGGCCAATTCAACCTTACATCACTCAACGAAACACCTTAATCCACTAAAACGCCACATATGCGAATATTACGCACTGAAGCACTCGTTTATAGCCGAATAATGCGCACTGAACACACTTTCATAGGCGAATATATCAATAACAAATCATGGCGCCCGCAGTAAACAAAGCAGCGGATTACTGGTGTTTGTAACTATTTTATTTTATACGTTCTACTTATTTTAACATGGCCCCCTCCGCAATATGGACAAGGTAAGCTGTGCAGAACCCATTAAGGCTACTTTTGTTGGTCTAAGACGTTTCGTTCAGAAAAGCCGCTAAACTGCATAATTACCCGTACTGTATTTCGTCGTGTGGCAGTGCAAATAACACCTGTGCGTTACATATCGCGAAGTTAGGTTGTATTCGGTTAGGTTTGCTACATTAAAAATAGCTACACACAGTAATATATAAACCCTTGACGCCATACCACAATATGCAAACACCTGTTATATACTTATACCACACACAATAAAACATACTGAAAGTATGCGCTACAGTTAATTTACTTTTTCCAAACTACGTGCCGAAAAGATTTTTCTAAAATTACAAAGCACCTTTCTACATTTCTTACAGATACGTGTCCTAACTGGCCGTCGACAGCGAAAAAATTCACTCTCCTCTGCCAATTCTACTAACATCGCCCATAAGTCGCACTTACCTTATTCTGCAACATACCATGATCTACAAAATAAACAAACAGTAGTGGCCAAAACAACGTTAATTCAAATAAACTGGCTAACGTCCAGGTAACACCCACCACACAGATGACTTATCACGCACAGAAGCACTTTTACTTGCACCCGCCATTCTTAAATCACAAACCTTCACATGGTCGAATTGGGTCGTCACAACTCGCGCGTGGCAACACTCCATTCGCCGCGAACAGCAAAGTACTGCATTTACCGGACAATGGTAATGTCTACACATCCACAGCAAACACGCGACTGCCGATTCGCGTATGTTTACTTTACTACGGCATTACAGGGCTATACAACATGGCGTCTGCCGTAAACAAAGCGGCCTAACTCCTCGTATTTTATCTATTATGTTTTCGACGTTCTGCTTATTGTATCATTACGCCCTCGAAAATATCAAACATGTAAGCTATGCAAAACCCATGTATATAACTTTTGTGGGTCTACTATTTCTCCTTCGAAAAAATCACATTTTGAGTGCACCAGAGAAACATTTTGTTTGACTAGCTGTGGCCGCTATAACACTGTACAACAGCGTACGACTGCGATAGGCAACTGGCACCATAGAACAAGTGGGAGGAGCGCCGCAAATTGTCTGACCTCGAGTGGCCAAGAAGTCCTGTGCCGGGTATAGAATGAAGTAATACTACGTTTAACAGCCCTGTGTTAAACTACCACTCAACACAATTCAGGTAAGAAATGATCATAGTATGTACTGATAGTTTGGCAGCACGCTTTGTCCCCCTCAATTCCAACCCTCCATATCGCGGTCACGTGACACTATGACGTCAGTAGGCAGGTACAACTACAGTCTGTTTGGAAAGAAGTAGGAAATTGGCTTGTTTGAGGAAGGGAGGGTGGGAACTTCAATAAATACAAAAGTTGTTTACTGGAATTTTCATGTTCTTACAATATACAAATTATGTACACATGAGCTACGCAAATGCATTTAACCAGTTTTAGTACGTTACAGGGTCTTTTAAGGTTTAGTAGTCAAATTGTAGGGCTCATGCTAAATGTGGTAATATGTATTTTACAAAAAAACTTTTACACCTGTCTTGTTCAGAAAAGGATTTTTTATGGTAAATTTTTTTTAGTAGTTTTATATTCTGTTTAGGAATCTTACTAGTTAAACATTCCATTGCTTATTATATTTTATACATTTACCCCTTTCAGGCCCGATTTAATTTATCAACTCAGGGGTTGAAAATAAAAAATAGTTTTATGGATGCTGTACTTTAACCTGTCACAGCACTTGTTTCATTATAATAACTAATAAACTGTGGACATTGTATTCAGCTGTTCAATTAAGAACCATTCACGACCTAGAACAATAACACTGTTCACAAATCAGTTAGCCACAGGGAATATCATTGGACACTGAGCACTGCAGTGTACATTAACAACCAAAAGTTATCTTCCTCTTGTTGCATACACAATTTGTGTACACTGGGTCAGAATGGGATTTATATGCTCACACATGCAATGTACACATGTAGGCTACTGATGTGTATTATTTTCCTTCAATGAATTGTAAAATTTAAGCCATTCAAATAACGTATTTACGTTAAGCACTTAAATTTAATATTTTGCTTNTCCTTCAATGAATTGTAAAATTTAAGCCATTCAAATAACGTATTTACGTTAAGCACTTAAATTTAATATTTTGCTTACCGAAAAGGTAAAATTTTACTTGAGGGGCTTTCCTGAAAATAAGAAAAAAAACTCCAGAAAGTGGTATATTTCGACTCNTCCTTCAATGAATTGTAAAATTTAAGCCATTCAAATAACGTATTTACGTTAAGCACTTAAATTTAATATTTTGCTTGAAGAAAATTAATTGCGCATTTACTTTATAATTTGAATTAATATATATAATTTTAAAAATCGTCTATATTTTTTANCGAAGAAAATTAATTGCGCATTTACTTTATAATTTGAATTAATATATATAATTTTAAAAATCGTCTATATTTTTTACGAAACTTTAGAAAATGGTACGAAAAATATACCAAATTCAACTATAGTAAGTAACGAAATCATGGAAATATTTTTACTGAAGACAGCTGTGTCTACAAATCACTTTATATATAAATTTTAATTTATTTGTATGAATAACAGTTTCTCTCTTTTAAGGCTCCTCTGCATACCTGGCACTTTAAATGTGTTGCAGTGCGTTTGAAATACTTGTTTTTCTATTAAACTATTAACTGTGCGTCCAATGTGTTGCTTTACCAAAAGAACACATACTTCAGACGAGAGCTGTTGAGTGCTTTCAAGATGTCACACACATAGAATCACCATTTTTAAGCACTCTCAGAATAGCAAAAAAACAACTTTTCCAAAGTGCTGTATCTCAAAATATACGTGTCAGATACAGGGGCAGCTCTTGTCAATGGGCACAGGAGCGCGTGCCTTCCCAAATAAAATTTAACATGCCCCAGAAAGTAAGTGCTCTTTTATAGATCTTTTTTTAATAATTTAGGTGTAAAAGTAACATATTTGGTAATTAAATTCTGTACTAAAAGGCTGCAAATAGTGTCTCCTCACTTTACACGTGGACAATATTTTTCCTCGCTGCTTTTGGGCACAGATGGTCTGTGCCCACACTGCTGTATATTTTCTTTTCTCCTTGCCGAAGGTGCACGAGACTTCTCGGTAACAGCCGAAGTGCGGCAGAATCGAGGCACGAGACACCTGTGCCCACGCGGTTCACGTAGTGGTGTAACAGCTCGATAGATGGCAGGTGCGTTTAGTCTGCAATGTGTTTTCTGACGTCATGATGCGTTATGTACTGTTACGGTTGCAGTATTATATTCAAGGCTTAAGAATTTGTGAATATTTTGAAAATAACAGTGCATGACGACATAATTTTTAAAGTTTGTGTATTATTCAGTTTTTGATGTTTATTCACAGTATTTTTGTTGCTTTAAAAGGCTTGTCAACAATCGACCGCACCTGTGGACGTGTCCGAATCGTAACATCACATTCACGCAGTCAGAATATGGTCTACAAATGCTTGGTCCAAAAGTGAGATTTCAAAAATATAACATTAGATCGCAGTAAATCAGTCACATTATTTGTTGTTACTAAATTATAATTATATTGCTGAATTTTTAATTATAAAATGCTTGCAAAATGTATCTTTATGATATACGTCCTAACTGTTTTATTTTAAATAAGCTCGGTAAATGATGTCCAAGAATTTTCTTAATTGTTCATCCTTCATATTAAATAGTTCAGATCGAACGCAGACTGCGCTAACAAGCATTTTATCACGTTCATCTCGAGAAAATTCACCTTGCAAGTTTATTGTTTATGTTTACATGTACATTCCACATAACAACTTGGGACGAAAGTACAGTTTTCTGGATGCTTTGACTTGGGTCACACGCTGACTTGCGACACTGTAAGTTGGGGCAGTGCCATGACGTCAGAGTGTCACGTGCACCAATCAGAGAACCCTTGTCCTAATAGACAGGTTGGTATAGCGCAATTACAGACAGGACTTTACTGAACTTATGTGTAACATGGCGTATTCATTAAAAAAAACCAAGTGGACAGAATTAAAAATTTTAAGGTACCAGTTAGTGTATCACGACAGGAATTAAATTAAAAATTTTGGTCGTCCGACACCACAACTTCTTATAACGCGAACCTATCACGCTCAAAAGAGAAGGCATACATGTAATTTGAGTAAAAAAATTCCATTAAACCATTTGTTTTGCAAGATACGATAATAAAACCGTATTTTATTTTTTGTTTTATATTCTTTTTAGTTCTTACAATACGTGAGCGACCACAGGTGTTGTCAGCGTAAAACGTTTGGATGATAAGATAAAACATTTAGGTGACAAACTGCATTTCGAAAATGAAATTAAAATGGTAATGCTGGGGCAGGTAGAAATAAGAAATCAGTTAAACGAAGTATACAGAAGATCAGTTGAAAACACAGTGAACATGTAGAAATAATGTATACATAATTTCTACAATAAAAGAATGCAATACATTTGTGGATTTTTTTGATTCAGGTCTTTGAGATCATGATGAAACTACTGAAAGTGAAAACCCGGGTGTGTTTAGAGGTTGGTTATTTTGTTGCATCCTCAATAAAGTATTATATTAATTTTTAACTTTGTGCCATCCTTTAAAATTCTTCCTGGAGCCACCACTGGTCATATACATACAAAAGTACTCGATAACCCTACACTGAACCTTTCTACAGACTTTACGCCAATACAAAAAAAGGTCACTGCTGAAGTCCCATAGGTACATGCAGTGCGACAGGAACAATATGCCAATTGAGAGCCTTGCGCTTAGTGGTGATGGTGCACTTGATACGTGTGGAAGTGTCGCCCTTATCGTTTCTGCACTTCTCAGTCTCAAACGCAGAAAAAAAATGGCTAAGTAGACGGGAGCCTTAAACCACAGAGTAAATACTGTAATAGTGTAATTAGGTGCAGATATGTTTCCAATATTTACTTTACAAATGGCATGCAAAAAATTACTCTATTAACATCTTACATGAAAAGATAATTTCTTTAACACAGATTTTTTATTTACAACCTCCTGCTGCTGTACGATTGATAGGCAAAGCCCAAAACCAGGTCTTGAGAGCTGTGACTTCGAAAATTAACACCAAAAGCACGGGACTCTTGAAAATATCATGACCAAGGTCATAGTTAAAAGAACAGGATATAAAAAAGGAACAATAATAATGCATATTTTTATAAAAGGCTCAATTTCTTTTATTTGCTCTACGAACAAACACAATTCATCAAAACAAAAATACTTAAGGGGGAAGTAAGCTATTTTACAAATGACTACAATGATCATAAATACAGAATAACAGTGTGATATTTTGCTGGTATTGCCCAAAGTTCTGATCTTAAAAACAATTTTAATAACTATACACATAACATGCCTTAATTTTTTTGCCATTAATATATTTATCATCTAAGAGACTAGTCATTTTAATGATGCAGCTTCAAAAACAAAGCAATAATATTTTTGGAAGCCATAATTTGCTCCAGTGAACCCTTTGCCATTGGGAAACAAGCCGAGAGTTAAAATACCATACAGAGCAGTATATACTTCCAATGTATGCAGTAGCAGAATTGTATTAATAAAGAGATTTGGGTGCACCATAGAAGGCAGTCTGAATTGAAGCTTTTAAAGTTTTTGTTTTTAATAAACACGTACATATTTAAAAAAAATGTGCACACATAATTTTGAGAAGCATACCAAATTTTTTCCAGTAATTTTACTATAACTACATGAAAATANAATAGCAGAATTGTATTAATAAAGAGATTTGGGTGCACCATAGAAGGCAGTCTGAATTGAAGCTTTTAAAGTTTTTGTTTTTAATAAACACGTACATATTTTAAAAAAATGTGCACACATAATTTTGAGAAGCATACCAAATTTTTTCCAGTAATTTTACTATAACTACATGAAAATATACAACTAAGCTTGAAGAAATGTGCACAAAACAGACACTACGAACGACGCAATCCATTGGCACGGACAGAATGGGCTGCGCATAACTTGTAAGTGCGGAACGCCACGCCCCACTGCCGCGTTTCGGCAACGCCAAACCAATGTAAAAATAAAATACTGTTTCAATGTCACGGCAGAGGCTTCACCATTTCACATCTTCCGAACCAAGCAAAAAGGTTGTTAGTTCGGTTGGTAGTTAATGTTAAATTTGTGTTCGGTAAACACATTACTCTTGCAATACAGTTTTTCATTTCCTCACTGCCGTGGGTCGCTTATATCAGCCCCACAACTACGGGAAAGTAACCAACACAAATGTAGCAGTGTTCTTGTGAGAAACGTTGGCTCGTCAGACTTGAATATCCACTGCAGTGTATCATTACAGGTTTCCTCCCTACATTTGAATCAGACAAATGTGACACATTTTTCTGTGGCCATCAAGCTTATGAAAGACACTTGCTTACACGTATTTTTACTAATGTATACAGTTACACCTCTCCTAGGTTTATTTGACATAAGCCATAGATGCCACGAATCATTTAAAAAAAAAATGATGTGTGTATAATAAGATAATTCTAGTTTCACGTTCAGATTTTTTTGAATAAGTAAAAATGTTCACTGCATGCGTTAATAGAAACAAATTTTATTTAATTTTTCTAAACCAGAATTACTTTTTGAACTTTGCTATAATCTCTGAATAACCTTAACAAATTTATGTGAAATAAGCATGCAAATAGTAGAAAAAATTATCAAAATGTTTAAACAAAAAAAAAATTACAATAGAATTATTTGCTGGTGTACACTTTTCATTACTAATGGAAGGCATTAGCTAAACCTTCTTAGAGTGTATATTACATATGCAGATATATATGTAAACATTGTTAAACATTTCAAACGTACTCTTTCTTCACGTCCTCAACAATAACACACACAATATTAGTACTGTATCCGTTTTCCTTCGGCTAACTTTACAAATCCTTATGGCACAATTAGACACACAACACAATTGCTTCTGGAAGAAACTTCTCTTTTTAAAACAAGTCTCAACAAGCTTCAAACCACGTTTCCAACCAATGACTTGTTGCGATGGATCGACCAATCCACTCACTATCACAGACGTACTAGAGATGCAACATTTAAACCATGCCGCAGCCACATACAGGCTTTCCCCCCGAACTTCAGCAGTTTGCCACATAACTATCACCTCTTTTACACGTTATTAAATAATTTTTTTACACAACAACCAGAACATGCACAAATACACACACATCCCACGTTCTACACATTGACTAAATTAATTTTTATTCACTTTCAACATTTTTTTTGTAAAATATATATTATTTTATGATTACATCACTTCAAATATTACAGATATATAATTTCTTGGAATTAATGATATATTTTGCAGTCGAACATATTTCTCTCATTTTTACAGTCACTAACATCTTACTGTGAATCAAAAAGAGTATTAAAACTACATAATTTCTTCACATCACACACACACACGTGGAGTTTCAAAGCACAGTGTGAGAATGCTGAGCAAAGATAGTCCAAAAGTTTAAAACATATATTTTTTTTTATCACAACTTATTTTGCAAACTTATACTGTTTTATATGAGCACAGCTAGCCGACTAAATAAAATCACTAAGAAATATTTCCTTACTGAATGGGAAAGTGTGATTGCCCTTTACTGATAATTTATATTGATAGTGTAAAGCCGTGATTTAATGTGGCACAAATATGCATGCATACCGGAGATGCATTTGGGGTGTAGCTGAAGTCAGTACGTTGTAATGTAATTTACGCTGAAGTAAGTGAGTGAGTTATGGAAAAAACTGCTGCATAGCAGTTGATTTTCTTTCATTGAATTTCCCACCATGTTGACAGGACTGAATAACATCAATAATCTGTTTCTAAAGAGAATTCTGATATGCATATTTTATTACTGTTAGACATTGTATAAATGTTCAAACTGCAAATGTAAAAAATTGAAATGCTTTCCTATTCAATTTAAAAAAAAAAAAAACATGTTCTAAAAAAAATGTGTTATTTTTCCTCAACAATTAAAAAAAAAACACACACACACAAAAGCAAAATGCAACCAACCCATTCGACACTAGCTTAAACAATACAAACATACCTCATAAATTAATAACTTCACTGCATACGTACATATATAACTGTACAATTTAACATTTGCTAAACTCTGGTAATTACAATTCAAAAAAAGTAATTTCCTCTGAAAAACTTTCCATCTGTTATTCACATGTTTAAAAAAAATCACAGACTTTTATGAATTATTTTAGCACTGACTAAATGGTATTACAATCACACCAAAATCACCATTTTAAAAACTTTCAGCTCGACAAAATGAATAAATCATGCAGGTAATCAAACTAGTTGCGGCAGTGACAGAGTATATGCATAGCGATGTTATCTTGAACACCTCAGCTAATTTCGTTACAGAAATGATTCCAGATAACAGAGAAAAGACTAAGTTTCACCGGTTCGAAAAAATTCTGAAAAGATTTTAAACCTGAAAGATGAATTTAAAACTCTAATGAATTACTTACTCCTTACATTCGAACCACTTAATTGTGCTTGGGTGTCTTCCTTCTGGGGGAACGAAATGTGATGACATTTACAAACTAAATCTAATTAGAAGCTGGGGTCATGCAAGAACATTACTAGTTTTGAAACAAAATGCAGATGTACACAATAAACACACGAAATGTGACTATTCTCTCCCACACAACTAATAGTTCTACAAATGTTTTGTGTTTCAAGATACCACACATCAAAGTTGTATCATTTAATGTCACACAGAAAGCCTGTGTAACACAAACTACAATCTCCACCTGGGATTTGCACATTCGACCATGAGGTGCTGTCAGATCTTGTTACAGAATGATTCCTCTAGTATTATGCAATTATGTATAATCATTTGAAACTCAACAAGCTGTTGATAAATGTAATTTTCTAGTAATGTCTGTCAATGTATGTTTACTTTTGAGCATTAACAATAAAACATAGCCAAACTGAAAAACTTATTTTACAAATATTTTTTTACAAAAAATGGAAGTATTGTTTATTTATAAAAATAAGCACCTTCAAAATCTAATGATTAAATTTGTAATAGACATAAAGTAACTAAAAAAAAAANGTTTATTTATAAAAATAAGCACCTTCAAAATCTAATGATTAAATTTGTAATAGACATAAAGTAACTAAAAAAAAAACCTGTCAGGCATTATAACAAAAAAAAAATTCAAATAAGACATATGGTAGCGTAACTCTTTACAGTTCGACTGACTGCACTACTCCAACTTGCTTATTCTGAAGACTTGGAAATATCACTTCAGTTATTCTCCCAGCATTTTAAAACACAATTGACACAATGCGCCATCGAAACANTGAAGACTTGGAAATATCACTTCAGTTATTCTCCCAGCATTTTAAAACACAATTGACACAATGCGCCATCGAAACATGTCTGAGCATACCTATATTAATACTTCACATCCAACACTGCAGGTTGTGTGGCACATTCACTTTTCAAATACATCAATGAATGTTAACTTCTCTTTATAATTCTGAAACTCGTTCATATATATATATATCAAACAAATAAACAGCATCCATAGCTCTTCCATTGGGAAACTATCTGCAACGAAAGGAAAACTNCGCGCCATCTACCCGAAGTAGAGTGCTGCTCTTGCTGCGGATATCGCGAGGAGCAGGGCAGCCCAGAGGTGCAGCGAGCCTCTGCAGCCACTACCCGTGGGTTGTGACTGCGTCCTCACGTCGTCGCTGTGCTGCTTCGGGACCTGGTTCACCGTCGGCAGGTTGCGCGCTGGGATATCTGCAACACCGTACACTCATAACTGCACCGTCTTCACCTGCTGTTCGCAAACACGCCTATACACTAGCGATGCCAAGACCTAAGGGTAAAACGGTGGTGTAGTGATGGGTGCATGTGGGTTTCACTTCAAAAGTTCATAACTAGGTATATGTTAGTTACCCCAGCCCTTAGCTGCTTCTCTCATTTAGCATTCATTAATTTCTTTACCAAAACATAAGGCAACATGCTCATGAGGTGAGGGTGGCAAAGCCCACGTTGGTTCGAGCCCCACACCCTCATGATTGTTATACATTTTACTGAGGGCATGTTATGTGGGCCCCAGGCTCAATCAGGGGTTCCAACTTCTGTGTGTTTCAGTAATTTCTGTGGAGATGAACAAGTATCTTGGAATGTGACACAGATGCAGCATTTTTGTCTATACTTTCAAAGACATAACTTCTAGGAACCGGTGGCAGGTTGTACATCGCCCCTCCTGAAATTCAGTAAAGGGCACCAGAAATAGAGAAAATGGGCGCTCCAACTGTTTTTAAAAAAACGAAATGAGTTGATATATGCAATCTCTAATCAATTGTTACTATGTATTTCCGATACATATATACATTTTCAATTCTAGGCCATAGAGTCTTTTCTATCTTTTATGCAGCATGTAATTTAGGTTTCGGTCATGGAAAAATTAAATTTATAAGAGAAGCACCTAAATGTCCCCCCCAATCCCCC
>NQII01001084.1:269696-285989 GCA_002778355.1 Clitarchus hookeri | reverse complement strand
AATAAACAAAGAAAATTTATAAAAATTGTTATAGGTCTTCATTGATAGATGTATGAGCAAAATCATTGGAAAAGAATATTGTTAACACAATACTCATTTTATAGGAAACTGTAAAGTTTAAATGAAATGATAAATTGAAAACTAAGAAATAGAGATCAAATATTTCATATTTTAAGTGGTGAATGTGTTTTGTTATGTTATACAATAAACTTTTTAAAAAATGGGATATTTATTCTACTGTTACTAACAAGAGCTGTACGCAAAACAAAATGTGAAAAAATTTTTAATTTTTCTAGGGAAAACAGCACATCTGGCAACCCTAACCTGAGAGTAAAGCATAACTGCAACTCTATTCAGAGAGAGAAAGTCTGCTCTCTCAAAACTCCCTCCCTCTGGACACATCCCAGACCTCGGATCTTTGAGATAACTTGTAGTATGGACTGTTCACAGTAAACACAGCACTTCTGAAATCCCTGCTCACGATCGACTTCTCCGATTGAACTGTATCCCTCCATCATACGTAAATTTAACATCGGCAAGGGACTGATCACTTTATTCATTATTTGCCATCCAAGCAAAATCGTGGAATTATTAGACATGTAAATGTGTTAATTATATGCATATTCTTACCATTACGTGGGTAAAAAGAGAAGTACTAACCTCACTGGTCACACATTTAAACATTACACTCGCAATATGATGCCAAGTCTTAGGTCTATTTTTGTTTCATCGTTGCCACCATAACTGTGAGCCTGCATGCCAACATGCACTGTAACACATAGTATGTAATTCTGGGCAGAGATTTTTATCAAAGGTGCTCCCTTTACCATAAACAGTCTATGACCCACACTGGGAAGTCCTCAGGACATGAAGGCGTCCATGCTGGAAGGAAGGATACGTACCGGTAGTGTCATCCCCGGAGCCAGATCCCTGCTCCGACCAGTCAAGGTTCTGGTCCTCGTCGTCGATGTGAGACACGGGGAAGGAACCGCTGCCGCTACCCTCCTCCGCCAGCAGCGAGTCCGACTCTGGGGATTGGGTCAGCTGCATCAGCACCACCTGTGGGCCACACCGCAAACTGCATCACAACCAATGCAGCCCCCCCTGAACCATGTCATCAACTGCAAATATTAGCAACAGATTTCCACTTGGTATAGCGTAAATCATCACTCCAAATAATGTGTATCCAGCTGTACTCAATCCAGTGACGGCACTCTTTACACCACCGAACGCGGAGCTGAGTGCTCACAGGTGAAATGTGCGGTTTTGAGGGCAAGTGCCACAGCTTTGAACGCCAGTCCTCGTAACTCCTGCAGCTGGGTGACCCCAGGACGACGTCGCGTGTCGCTCCAGTTAGAGGGGCCACACTGAATATGCCGTATGTTGCAGTTAATGAAAATTCTGTACCTACTATAAACCAACTTTAACTTAACTCTACCAAACTTTTGAATTTTGAGGAGTAGAATGGAGATATTAGGGCGGCTCTTAATTTTGAGGTCTTGAGAGCCGATGAGGGTGAAGTGAGGTGAGAATGAACTAGCACAGGAATGCAAGGGCGGGGGAAACGGAAGATCCCAGAGAAAACTCGCCGACCAGCGACATCGTCCGGCACAATTCCCACTAACGAAAATCCGGGAGTGACCAGGCTGGGGATTGAACCCGGTTCGCCTTGGTGGGAGGCGAGCAGTCTAACCGCTCAGCCACCGCGGCCCCGAGATAGAGAGAGGACGACCATACCTGGCGGATGTGTCTCAGCTTGTCGCTGAGTTGTGCTATCCTCATGTCGGGGCTACGCTGCGTCCACGCCAACTCCGGATTGTACTTCTGAGCGCTGAGGCTGGCCGCTACCACAGTCTTCGTGTACCTGCCACACCAAACACATGCACTGACTTCTTCACCGTACACTACTTGCAGTTTCATGCTGGAGTCACAATACCCTGATGAACACAAAACGACAGCCTCGACCATAGACTAAAAATGAGGTAGACCAATCTTGCTGACTGCGCACAACCAATCTCCGTGTCCCAACATTGAACTGCTTTTATGCAAAAATGGCGTGGATTACATTTCAGGTTCCAACAATGTTTAGTGAAGAAGTGCTTTGAAATGTTTTTATATTTACTCTAACCAATTTTTAATGCAGCTTGATCAAATTCAAATTGCTAAAAGTATTTTATTTATATAATAGTGCTTGCCATTTAAAAATTANAAAGTATTTTATTTATATAATAGTGCTTGCCATTTAAAAATTAACATATAAACAAACCCGTTCATCACTGCTGACCATGTGAGTTTGACAGTTGTGTTTCTTTAGGGTAGGTCAACGTTGGGTACATGCGGAGAAGACTACCTAATCTTTAGTCTATGGCCTCAACATGACAAAATCTGAGTAGCATCCAAGCAAGGTCACTGTAATGTCACGCGACAAAATCATAGTCCCGATAGCCCAACAAAAGTAGATTCTATTTCTACTTTCCGTTGTGTCGGGCTCGTTTGAAACTGTAGTAAATAATAAGCTAACTTGCTGCCAAATTCTGGTTTGATACTTTTTTCTCTCATATGAATGCAAATATTGTTAAAAGCAAAGAATAATTCACTTTATCATGAGTTTTAAATCGTAAATATTGGATATTATGTGGATTACTTGCAGTTCTAAGACTTTTAAACAGCCAAGTGTCACAGTTGCCGGGCAAATTTCGTCGGGGGTATTGTAAACACTGAATAAAACATTATNACTTTTAAACAGCCAAGTGTCACAGTTGCCGGGCAAATTTCGTCGGGGGTATTGTAAACACTGAATAAAACATTATGAAATCTCGTTGAGTTTGACGTGTCGGGCTCTGGTGTCGTGTTCGTCGGGGTACTGTAGTTCCAATTTTACANATATGAAATCTCGTTGAGTTTGACGTGTCGGGCTCTGGTGTCGTGTTCGTCGGGGTACTGTAGTTCCAATTTTACACTGTGATTCCCAGCCCTTCACTACTGTCTGGTCTTGTCTACACAATTTACTGAACTGCCATTGGCTGCCAACTGAAAAATGAACACTTTTTAAGGCCATGCTTAAAAGTTTCCTTCAGCTGGTTTGTATCCTTCTCGCAAACTGTTAATACAAAAATTGCCATGCGACTAATAAACACAGCGTATAAATTTTTTAGCACCCAAAAGNCTTCTCGCAAACTGTTAATACAAAAATTGCCATGCGACTAATAAACACAGCGTATAAATTTTTTAGCACCCAAAAGATAACGTCTGAGGCCGCAATAAAATATATTATTTGGTTATTATGCCTGTTGGAAGGACCTTAAAAGAACTCAGTTTACCGTGAATGGCCTATACCAAAGGCAAAAAAAAAACATTTTAGCATTAAGTGGACACCATAGCAAAATATTTTCTGAGAAACCAGTATTTGCTGTTTGCACGCATACACGTATCACAGTAAATACATCTGCTGGGAGTGCAACTTTTTTTCCAGGAAAGTTAAAAATGTGAACATGGATTTTAAAAAATGTTTTAGGTCTTTAGCGCAGTTTCCTTTAAAATAAGGAAAAATGTAAAATGTGGTATCTGTAGTTTAATTCATTTGCTCACACCGTGCGTAATAATATCCCACTGTTACAAATATAATTTGCGAGAAATTCAGTTACATGGGAATGCATATTGCATTCTTTTGAAGTGCCTGTTGCAGCGTTTGCTTATAGCCAGACGTGACCTTGAGGGGTTAAAAAAAATATTTATAGTTTATTCCCGGTTACTTCTAAGTGAACATCTCATAGACCCACCCACCAACGTGTGTAGCTGTTGATCTTGGATGGTTACAGGAGGTGGGGAAGGTGCTCAACACCTGGAGAGATCGCTCATGGTTTTTTGGAGGGTGAAAAAATGTCTTCCACAAAACGTGTGATTTTTGGCCCAATGAATATATATTCAATAATTGTCACATATAATTATTATTAAAAGATGATAATCACTTTACTTTTAGTTTTCAAATAAATTGTGTACGTACAAATTTGAGGGAGACACGTTCATTGCACTCGCCCGATTATCCTTACAAAGGAAAATCGCACAGATGTACGAAAAATAAGTGGATTGTAACCAAATATGCAGGGATACAATTACAGAGAAGTAATTGTTATTCACTTAGAAAATATGAAACCGTTTTCAAACCTCACTTGTAGGTAAATGGATAAGATATATGTTCACCCGCACCAGGCTGCGGACGAGCCGGCAGCCATCTTGGATAAGCCACGCCGAAACCTCCTACTTTGTCATTCCTAGCCAATGGTGACCATCTTAGATTTCCTTTTTTTTTCTCGGAATTTTCCTTTTTCCCTCCTGCACTATCATTCCTTCCTGTCGCGCTCTCTCTCTCTATCCCCCAAGTCAGTCCTCTATCTTGTCCGTTCTGTGCCTTGGGGCTCTCTCATATTCTTTCAGGCCTCCTTTATTTTCTCTCTTGTCTCTCACCNAGGCCTCCTTTATTTTCTCTCTTGTCTCTCACCACTTTACCCCGCTCTTGCTTTTTGCGTCCTCCATCACTGTCGATGTCGTCTGCTGTAGGCAGCAGTCCTTAATTCCAGCTGCCAGTCGTCTGCTGTTGGAGGCCATCTTTGATTCCCACACCCGCCCCACCAGAGTATGCTAAGTTCTTTCTTTTTATACATCATCATCTGCTGTAGGCAGCCATCTTTAATGCAGGAGGCATGCGAGATCGTTCCAGCACCCCTTGGGGTGGCGTCGAGCATCTTTACCACAAGACCTCTACGGAAGGAGGATGTTTAATGTTGAATACGTATATAGTTATTACCTTCCTGGATATTAGGACAGGCCCTGACTATATATAATTAATCGCCATTGCATGGGTAGGAGAGGAAATAAAGTAAATACTCTCGTCGGCCTATGCACGCACCAGATAATAAACTTGCCATCGTGAAAAAAAGAGGATGTTTAATGTCGAATGTACACATAGGAAAAAAAACTGTAGCCACCGCACATTCGCGCGCATGCACACGTGCTTTTTATGTGTGTAAAAATTAATTGTGCAAAATAACAACTGTCACTCAACACATTCAGAAAATAAATTTTACATACATAAAAAAATTTAGGTACGTCGCATATCTAAATAAAAGTTATATGCACCAACGCAGCCAACTGTAACATTCGGAAAATAATTATATAAAAGTTATCTACAAATCAATTGCACAACAACACACATGTGTCTCGAGCATCCACACTTCTGTATCTCCAGCTTGTCAACGCACTCAAGTGCACGCACTGCGTGATATGGAGCATAATCTGCACACCGCATGTGTGCGGGAAACTAACTGAAGAGTTCGGCCCCCCCTTCCCAGCATCAGTCGACCTGTAATGCCAAGATACATCGTGAGAAAGATCGGCGCCGTCAGTGGCCCAACCCAGAGTCAATTAAGAACGACCGTAGACGGGCCGCCGCCATCCTGCATGTGTGTCGTCGTGAATATTAAGCAGCAGCGCGCTCCACATGGTAGACGACCTACAACTGATGCCTCCAGAAATAATGTCCCTGTGGGAGTGGGCGACAATCAACCTAGCGGTAATTAATAAAACACTGATGTCGCCAGCAGCCAGCCATCCACATGCATGCAGGTTGAGTGCCAGCACTAGACACCATGAATTCTAAGTAACACGCGCCACTGACTGCTGGCTGGTGCCCTCATGAATACGAAGTAACACTCACCACTCAATGTTAAGCAACACCCGTGAAAACATATGGTGCGCCCAGCCTGTCTCCAAGATCATTAACGCTGAATAATAAGCAATGCCCGTGAGAACAGATGGTGCATCACAGTATTACAAGTCACAAATACGGCCCGATCTCAATTCCCCCGAACAGGTATTAACAACTGCGGCCCACTGTGGGAACAGAGGAGGTGCAGGTGGTAATTATCAACTGTGGCCATCAGACCTGCAGTAATGATAACAAGCGCACAAACTGAAAGAAGTAGCCTCCATCCCCCAAAACCTCTGAAAACATGCTACATGCCCAACTGGAAATAATCACAGGTTCGATATGAAAGACCATTATTAACGTCAATCCATGCCCAGCCTCAGTCCATTGCATACCAGCCTTGAAATAAATAAACACAGGCATGGTAATATAACATAGGGAGGGAGGCTCGTTGGGACCGTTGAGAGCGAATATAGTGTATGAATAAATTACACAACACAAGTACATATATTTGTAAGGACAAATTTATTTATACTTCAAGAAAATTAATTTGTCGTGACACATACAGGTACAAGCACGCCTCTAATAATGCAGTATACAATTACCCATTGTTAAGTGCAGATCATTGTACCCAGCAGTTGTGATGTGAATCGAAACCCAACCATTTTACAAAAACCCGACCGACAAAGAAACTTTCTCAATCAAATAAACATCCAGGAATTTAGTAAGTTGTATCTCCTGATTATAAAACAAACCTTGGAGTTCAGTTCTATCCACGTCTGCGAGATAATAGGTCCTTGGTTCGTAATGGCGAATCTTGACAACCTTATATACTTCAGTGCTCCAGTTCGGTGTATAAATTTGCAAATGTTCCCCTCACTCGTGAAATCCTGATGTAGTCTCCAACCATCGCCTTAGGCTTGTAAGTGTCCAATTTCTTCTCAGCTTTGAACAGTTTTCAGCAAAGAATTAACCCGAACGTCCAGTGGCCACATGCTTATAGTGCATCGTACTCTATGATTGTAGGACGACACCAATCGGGGCAACAAGTCCAGCCACTTGTAACTTATCAGATATGAAAATTCTTGCCACATTTCTGTCTTCAGAGTATGGTTAAACCTTTCCGCAATAGAAGATTTCATCCCACTGTATGTGTGGTACTGATTAATGTTATTCCAAGCCATTTACGAACAGAAGGCAGGATTGCAGAATTCTCTGCCAAGATCCATTTGCAAATTTTTAGGCGATCCTTCGTTGTGCAACAGTCTTTCATAGCATTGCTCACATCGAGGCCACATTTTTGGCGAATTATAATTGCTCATGTATATATGCTGTATCTGTATACGACTTAACATGTATCTGAAGCCCTTAATAAGAGTTGCATATGGGATCATTTCAACTAGGTCGGCCTGTATAGATCTCTGCCCAAATACGAATACATTCTGCCTGGGGTAATTACGTTGTGCAGTCCTGTACAGCTAGGCGGCGATTTGCACTCATGACATATTTTTTTAGTACATGTCCCCTCCTTCACACAATTCTTCTAAAATATTCACAATCCCGTTAATGCGTGAATTATTGAAAGTCTGCTGAAACACAATTAGCAGTTGTAGATGTAATATGAGCTCATAAACATCATCCCAGAATACATATTCAAGTCGGTTGCCCCCGTCCAACTTCGAAGTCAGACACGAGCAGGTCGCCAAGCCAACAACCGGGAACAGTCCAGCGATAATGGCGAATTTCGGGCGTGTCTCGTCCTTATAAGCATTGCTGGGAGACTCACTGTCGGCCAAATGTGCACTCGCGAGGGCAAGTAAGTGCTTGTACTGGCGAAGCATCTCGCCCGAGTACTCACCAAGCTTGCGTTGAAACAACAATTCATAGACGCCTGGAGACAACCGCATTGCTACGTCACCAATCTGTATAAAATTATTTGGCAGAAAAATATTTACTTGCTCTCCAAGAACAATTTATTGTTGCTCCTATAAACACCATTTGTCCCATCATTAAACCTTGTTGTGTATGATGATAGGTAACTGCGAACGGTCGTGTTGCGCAAGTTAGGTCCGTCTTGTTTACATGTCAATGCAGCTAAAGGCAAATCATCTTCATCAGTCGCGCTATCTTCAGGAAGTATCTTGTGCTTCCCCCCAGTTCCGGGTTCGATGTCTGGTTCAGTCTTCATTTCAGCAGCAGAGAGAACAGTTTGTTGCAAATTGTCTGCATTAGATGTTATCGGCTGGAACGCCTCTTCCAAAGTAGCATCAAGCTCCATGCACACGCTCTTAGCCAGTAAATACTTATTGTGCAAACTTTCAATTATGCAATGTAAATCCTCAGCAGCGGCAGTCATTGTACTAAAAACGAAAGTGGAATGGTCAGAGAATATATAAGGGTCTACTTGACGCGTCCGTTCGATCAGTTTTGTGATATTGTCTTCAGACTTGGAGATTCGCTGGACGACCACATCTCGCACATGCTGACAATGTCGCCACTGTTCATCGTTTGAACGCCAGTGAAATAGGACATGAACAATCCCAATGCATATAAGGTCTTCCACATCCGCGAGCATCACACCTAAAACTCGGGCTTGTGCATCTAGTTTAGGGGACTTGCTAGTAAGAGCCCTGTTGACTATTCGCTCCCCGACTGCGCCGAGTTTCGATTCTATGTTGGCCACAGACTCTGTGGCTTCTTACTTAAAGTGGTCAGCTTGCTCGCACCCTCGGTCGCCACATTAAGGTGTGTGTCTTGTTTAGCAGACGGAACCCCGTTGTCAACTCGCTCACCTACAGCATCGAGCTTCACCTCCGCAGCTGTAAGCTTGCCTCCTAAAGCCGATAGTATACACACATCGTCAGCGAATGTACGAAACTGAGCATCCATCTTACCAGACATCGCATTCGTGTTGCCGAATAGCCGGCCTTCCACAGCCTCGAGTGCATCGCCAGAAGCAAATGCAGATAATTTGGACATGCTTTCGATCAATGTATCAAGCCGCACATCCATGTTAGTAGTCAGTACATTCATATCGAAGAGACGGTCTTCCACGGTGGCGACATTCCTGCCTAAAGCGGTTAGTTTGCGCACATCTGCAGTCAATGCATGCAATTCACTAGTCACCGCTGCATGATCCATGCTGGCTATTCGCTCGCCCACACTGTTGAGTTTACTCTAAAGCAGAGCCGAGTCTCAGTGTTAGAAGATGCGGCCTGCAGAACTGCCAACGATTTCAAAGCCTCTGAAGAGACGGTGCGGACAAAGGATACATTAGCCGCATCACCGTCATGTTTCAGCCCTCCGAGATTCTCGGCCTGTTTCTCTCCGAAACTGCAGGTACCATCGTTACTAGGTGTAATGCAGCTGCCCAACGCACGCTTCAAGCCGCTATGACCGAACTTGCATACGGCGTAGCTCATCATACACTGATGTGCGATAATGAACTGATCGAATTCCCTACGGTATCTACCTTATTATATGGAAAAAAATTTAGCTATCGCAAGGAAACTGCGAGGTTCTCGCCAGCAACATGAACACATACTTTTCAACCAGTCAAATGGCATATCTGTATTAACAAGATCGGAGTAAATATGTCGTAAATTCAAGTCATCAATGCGGAATAGAACGAGGAAATTAGCATTGTCGCGCAGAAGTTGTTTCGGTATACGTGAATAGTTTGACACAGANCAATGCGGAATAGAACGAGGAAATTAGCATTGTCGCGCAGAAGTTGTTTCGGTATACGTGAATAGTTTGACACAGACAAATCGAATCCACCACTACATTGCAGCCCATGGTAAAATACTGCTGCAGGGTCGACTGCTTCTAACATGCCACATCGTCAAAAACAAACACAGAGTTTGGCAAAGCATCACTAGGTGGCACGACTTCATCATTGTCGCTAAATGGAATATAATGTAGGCCATCTACAGCTTGAAGTATTTGCGCTAGCCATGGGTACTTTGGCTGTTTTAACCATTTAAGGCAAACTTTCTCGAACCGAAGATCGTTCGGCTTATTGCTAAGCCCTCATTTAAATGCCACACAATATTCGGTGAAACAATATCTCTCTTTAAACTGGAGCATTAAAATATCCTATTCGATAAACCCATTTATGCGGGATTTGCAGTACTCGACCTGTCAAAAACCCTCATGTACAGGTTTCATTACGATGTTATGCAGCCCGAGTGATGGCGGCTAGAAGGCAGGCAGACGCAAAACACGCCAGCCCCTCTCACTATGGAACAAAGTACCAATAGCAAATACCTTCTTTATCTTGTATTTATTTCAATTTTTTTTTTTGTAATCCAAATTTTATAGTTTCACTTAAAACTACAGTTTTCAATACGTTAATTTTCTGCATTTATAAATTAGGTAGAGAATTTTTCTTATTTTTATTTCAATTTGTCAGTGCCAACACTTACATCTTTAATGTATGTTTGGCTAACACTATAACTTGCTGAACTAAATTGAATACATTATTATTATTATTACTATTACTAAGGTTTTAAGGAGACGTAACAATAAATGCATTACTATTTGAACCGTTCCTGGCAAGAATATAAAAGTTTCCAAGAACGATGAAAAGCAGCGCGCCATGACAGTCGCCATGCCAACAGAAAGTGAGGTTTGTTTACATTCTGCTCTGTGTCGAGCACTTGCGTCGTCATCGACAGCTGTCGCCGAACACACAATACATCCTCCGCACCCCTCACCACTTTCCAACCCTACAACCCTATTGAAAACATACACACCACCACGCTACGAACCTCGCCCGTGTTAAACATCCGTGATTGTGCGCGCGTCGCTTGCAGCAGGCTCGCCAACTGTTGGTTCCGATAACGCGGCCTACACGTCTGCCAAAACGGCGATTCGAATGCATGGCATTCAGCGCGCAGCCTTGGTACAACGATGATATTTGAACCGCGTATGAATAGAGACAAGACAAAAAGTTTGCGCGTTTACCGGCTTTTATTAAAACAACAGCTTTTCTATACTTTTTTTCTTTCATAACTGGANAGACAAAAAGTTTGCGCGTTTACCGGCTTTTATTAAAACAACAGCTTTTCTATACTTTTTTTCTTTCATAACTGGAATCGACGTAATATTATTTTGTGTGAAAACAAGACTGCCCTTGTCACACATACGAAACGTATTTATNTCATAACTGGAATCGACGTAATATTATTTTGTGTGAAAACAAGACTGCCCTTGTCACACATACGAAACGTATTTATCATGTCGTATAATAAATGGTTTCAATTTAAAAAATAAAAAATAGTTGCTTGTATTGTTTTTGTGCAACAAATATTGCACAAATGTATTAACACTATACTTAGTATCATATTATTCTCACAAACAATACACAAACCACAGATAAAAAAAAAAAAAACTTTAACATTTAAATATATTGAGAACATCGGTTATGCAATTACATTTTGAATAAATTATGAGGAATAATTAATAACTATTTTATGGACATCCATTTCAGTTATAAAAATGATAACTTTTGAGTGTTGATTTAATTATTTAATACATATTTTTTGTATACATAATTACTCCTTTTTGTTTCATACAAATGGCATAATTATCATGATGATCTTGCTTGATAAAGGGGGTTGCAATGTGTGCTTTCTAAAATACTCAAAATTAGAATCTGATTAATTTTTTTTATTTCAATCAATTTTAACAAAATATTTTTTAGTATTACAATATAGTAATGTACATATTTTTTCTTATTTTTGTTTGTATCTGTCAGTGCCATCCTAGTTGTGTCTTTACAGAAAACACAAAAGCTATCTTATTTTATATGCAACGTAAACCGTACTTTTCTGACAATGTTGGTAGTGTGTGTACTAATTAGTTAATTACTTCCGCGGGTCGTACGGTCGGCTGCAGTACGATAATGTAGATCACTCTGCTTCTACCCTACCATGATCGTGCGTGTAATTTGATCTCACTAAGAGATCAGTAGCGTGTGGTGAACTGTTGCGAGGTAAGCTGGTGCTTGCTCACTGCTGTACATTCTCGGTGCACGCAGCAGGAACCAGTAACCACCGTGCAGCCTGGGGGAACTGAGTGCATTCCGACCACTCACGAGCGAGCAGCAAAGGACACATTACACACGTCCTGTGGCGTCAGCTGCCGAGCTACGCTTTACTGGCGGAAGTGTAAACTAGCAAGGAACAGGGTACAGCACAGAGGTAACGCCAGCTTACCTCGCAACACTTCACCACACGCCACTGCTCTACACTGCAGTAAAGAGTACAGCTGCCAGACGGCTACTGATTATTAAAAGTCGAAAAGTTACGCTGCGTTAAGAAAATTAACGACGACGAAGCAAGGAGGCGTGCTGTGGCCGAGCGTATTCTGGTCACGGCAGCGGGCGGAAGACCTCATCTACGGCCGACCAGACTCACAATGGACCAATAGGGAGCGCTTTTGTCAGCTAGGGCCGCAGCTGGGTGACCCTTGTACCTTGTGCGATGTCACGTGTCGCTCCGGCCAGGGAGGNGCTTTTGTCAGCTAGGGCCGCAGCTGGGTGACCCTTGTACCTTGTGCGATGTCACGTGTCGCTCCGGCCAGGGAGGTCACACTGAGCACGCCCTGCGCTGCCGTTGTTGAAACTACTGTACTTCTTGTAAACCAACATCAATATAGCTCTAACAAACGTTTTAATTTTCCCATATTAAATTCATATCCATATAAATAATATCAATGTTAATAATTATCCTTATTTTAGCAAACTGTGTTGATATCACATTTGATATATATATATATATTTTTTTTTTGCTACACTAACTATTTACGTGCGTAATGTGTGTGATGTGAACGGGCGAGAGGGCGTGATACCCGACAAGTAGAGGGCAACTGTGCATGGGGGCGCTAGAGATGTCTAGAACATTCCGGACTGGTGGGACCTGGGTGCTTATTCTAAGTTATTCNGTGCATGGGGGCGCTAGAGATGTCTAGAACATTCCGGACTGGTGGGACCTGGGTGCTTATTCTAAGTTATTCGTTAAGTTTCGAAAGCTCTCGAAACGAATAAAATCTTCGAGAAAGGCAATTTCGTATTCCAAGTCATATTTCTTTACAGCCCTCCAAGCCTTCGGCAAGTTCGGGTTTTCGTTAGCTAATGCAAGATGGCAACACTACGCACATGAACTTTTAACTTAATTACGAACGTTTGTCTATCAGTTATG
Organism: Clitarchus hookeri; assembly: GCA_002778355.1. Lineage (NCBI taxonomy): Eukaryota > Metazoa > Arthropoda > Insecta > Phasmatodea > Phasmatidae > Clitarchus > Clitarchus hookeri. The sequence goes on along the minus strand of NQII01001084.1, from coordinate 273,080 downwards.
AATACTTAAGCTTGCAAACACTAATAAACCAAAGCAGTAAAGCCCTTAAATATTTTATTTGTGTTTGGTGTGTTTTAAATGTTAGTAGTAAAAAAATAATGTATTTTAGGAAAAAGGTATATTTCGTTCGTCAAGTGTGTCAAATTTTCTGTCGACAGAGTACTATTTTCTAAAGCGGCTGGGCGTGTGTTGTATTGCAAATAAATATGCTGTAATTTCGTATGTAATATGTTAAAATGGACTCGCATGTACGCCGATAAGAGAGAGCATACAGAACTTTGGCTGTCACACGTACGAAGATTTTTCTCCTTGGCCATTTTGCTGTTTGGTNGTGCATGGGGGCGCTAGAGATGTCTAGAACATTCCGGACTGGTGGGACCTGGGTGCTTATTCTAAGTTATTCGTTAGGTTTCGAAAGCTCTCGAAACGAATAAAATCTTCGAGAAAGCCAATTTCGTATTCCAAGTCATATTTATTTACAGCCCTCCAAGCCCTCGGGCAAGTTCGGGTTTTCGTTAGCGAATGCAAGATGGCAACACTACGCACATGAACTTTAACTTAATTACGAACGTTTGTCTATCAATCATGAATACTTAAGCTTGCAAACACTATAAACCAAAGCAGTAAAACCCTTAAATATTTTATTTGTGTTTGGTGTGTTTTAAATGTTAGCAGTAAATAAATAATGTATTTGAGGATAAAGGTATATTTCGTTCGTCGAGTGTGTCAAATTTGCTGTCGACATAGTACTATTTTCTAAATCGGCTGGGCGTGTGTTGCATTGCAAATAAATATGCTGTAATTTCGTATGTAATATGTTAAAATGGACTCGCATGTACGCTGATAAGAGAGAGCATACAGAACTTTGGCTGTCACACGTACGAAGATTTTTCTCCTTGGCCATTTTGCTGTTTGGTCGCAAGCTATTTGCGAGCACGCTGTTTTGTTTGTTATTTTTAATACCAAGATTATAAAATAAGCGATGGACAACTAACTAGATGCTGTCGTGTTTCTAGTCGATTATATTAATTGCAATAGTGTATGAATTTTCACTCAATTATTTTCAAGAGAGGAATTTTGTTGTATACACCCACGAAATATTTACATTTTAACGCTACCTATCGGTTAATTTCCAAACTACATTTTTTTTTCTAAGTGAATTTTTAATAATCAGTGTTTATGTTCTTGTATGCAATTATAAAAAACTGTAATTAAATAATAAATACACTCACAATAGCCAGTTTACACTGCTGCGCACTTGGTTCGCGAATTAAAACAGAAAGGTTAATCGGTGCTTTAAAAATATTTTTCTTCTGAAATATAATTTTTTATGTTTTTTTATAATGCATGAAGGCACAATACTTCACTATTCTCTTCTTCCATCACAAATAACAACCTGTACCACACACCCGCCAAGTTTTCGTAATAAAACTCCGTAACGAAAGCCCGAAGTGCTTCGTTATCGCTTCGAGTTTAATATCGAACATGGTACCGTCAAACGAACACTAGAATGCGCTTAGAATATCACCTTACGTTGGGAAACGAAAATTCGAGTAATGACGAATATTTTTATCGACGGGAAACGAAACGAATAACTTACAATAAGTCCCCTGGACTAAATTAAAGTGGGACCCTATAAAAGTGCGTGAAGGACTATATTGTAATTATATGAACGGTCAAACATTGACCTATAATTGATAAAATAATTATATTGGCGCTGATTTTAGTTATTTTATTTCACTAATTTCTGTGAGCTGATGGGCGCTTACTAAATATGTGTTGCAAATAAGTGATAGCGATTCATTGTGAGAGATTAAGTCGTAAGTATTTTCATCGCAGTGTTTGTAAATAAATTAGGAAATTACTATAAACATTTATTTATTTATTAAAACCTGACCCTCTAGAAAATATGGCTAAGCCCACTAATTTTTTTTATAAATTGTGGCGGCACAACTGGTTAATACGACTGTGTACGGTGTAAGCTGCATCGCGTGCTTCATGTATTTTTTTTTTAATACGACAGGTAAAGTAAGACATGATAGAAATGTAAGATGCTGGATGCTAGTAGATGGATTTGGGGGACTTTGGCACATCGGGACCTGGGACCGAACCGTCGGAGCTGTTGATGCTCTGTCATTCCGGTCGGCCAGCGGTCATCTTGGATCCAGGCGACCTTGACCTTTGACATTAACCACGGTGACCTTGACCCCGGTAACATTTGACCTCAAAAAAAGCCAAAAAATAAAATATTAAAAAAATGTATTAAAAACTTATTAAAGGAGTGTTAAAAGTTATTAAAAATGTGTTATCAAAAAATTTATTAACACAGTATAAACGATAAAACCAAGGTGGCGTTCTCCAGCAATGTATAAACAAATGACAAACAAAAAAAAACAAGACGGCCGCACACGATATGAGTATATGTGAGAGGTGGTGGGGATGAGATGGACCTCCAGAAATGTAAGTTTTTTAAATATTAATTTTCTAATAATTAATTTTTAAATAATTTTTGAAACAATTTTTTAGTAATTTTTTAAAATATTTTTTGGGGTTTTCGAGGTTAAAGGTCACCGGGGTAAAGGTTAAATGTAACCGGGGTCAAGGCCAAGGTCACCTAGATTTAATATGGCCGCCAGCCGAGCGGAACGACAGAGCACGAACAGCTCCGACGCTCCGGTTCACGTCACGATGTGCCAAAGTCCCCATAATCCCTCTACTGATGCTCTTACTGTCACAACTTGTTGGCAGAAGGTACTACGTGATAAGTAATACACGACGTATTGACACGTTTTTAAAAGCGAAACACCAACACAATAATAGGTGCCACCCTGCAGAACAAAAAAAAACTACAGTTTTTTTTTAATACAAAGCTTAAAACAATGTAACAGCTGTGCAGTTTAGCAAATAAGCTTGAAGCCGACTTATGAATCAATTGTCAAGTACAAAAATGAATGTGTAATATTTACATGAGCTAAAAGTCTTTTGTGTTGGGGTAGTGTGGTTGGTACTACGGTCACACGAAATTTACCTTCCATCCTTCCCCACAATACAGATTCCATAGCAAATACGGAGGACAATGTAACGTAAGAGAGAGTCGTCTCTTTGAACCCTCCGTGCTGTGTAGCTCCAGTGATGGCGCCACAGTCTGTCGTCACCTTACATAAGGGCTATTCGCCCCTTCTGCAGAAATTCATCGTTTCCGCGTCATAATTTGTGATTCATAGTAATTACTGACAATTTACGATTATAGAAAAATTTTCATTTTACGAGTTATTTAATATTCCAGTGCTAAAATTTAAGTGTGTGTTATCTGCGAGTAGTAAAAAGTCAGGAACATATTTATATTTTATCATTAAGTTCCTTTTTTTTTTTTTTTTTTTTTTT
>NQII01001084.1:178925-269620 GCA_002778355.1 Clitarchus hookeri | reverse complement strand
GAAAACGAAGTATTTGTGCATAACAGGTGAAGTCAAGCCTTAGGCCCGCTGCTTCTATGTTTTCCAATCGTGCGGCGTAGAAACGTTCGCACGAACCGCGCACTCAAGTCTCTTCACTAATCGCGACACATTTTTTGCAGAATCACTGTTTAAATTCCAGCCTCGAAAACATACTGTTCTCGTGGAAAATAACGATAAAATAATATTTCTAACGATTTTATTTAGTTATTTGATGTTTTGAGATCACCGAAAGTAAACAAAACTTAGGCAAATGTATGTAATCCACCTTCTGCAAGCTTGAAAGCCCGAACAGGAAAACATATGAAACCAAAATGAATATTATGAAATTGATATCAGTTACGTTTAGTTTAAATTAATTGATATGAGTTNAAATGAGTTTCGTTTAGCATAAATTAATTGATATGAGTTTCGTTTAGGATGAATTATCACTGATGTTATTTCTCCTATAATGATGTGCTTTTCAATAGAAAAATAAACAGTTTATCAGTAACAATTTAGGGGGGGGGAGGGCTGCCCCCTATACCCCCTGTTAGGTTACGAGTCCGGCGTCTCGTCTCCTCGCTCGGCGACGTTCAAATGTCTGTTTATAAGTATCGAGTGGTCATCATAGGTGAGATTCCCTGCCCGGGATCAGAGGGCGATGTGGCGGTAGACGGGTGAGTGAGTGAAGAGATTTCAGCGGCTCTTAGCATCGAGGTCTTGAGANTTCAAATGTCTGTTTATAAGTATCGAGTGGTCATCATAGGTGAGATTCCCTGCCCGGGATCAGAGGGCGATGTGGCGGTAGACGGGTGAGTGAGTGAAGAGATTTCAGCGGCTCTTAGCATCGAGGTCTTGAGAGCCGATGAGGGTGAAGCGAAGTGAGTATGGAGCAGCGCAGGAATGAAAGGGCGGGGGAAACGGGAGCTCCCCAAGAAAACCCGCCGACCAGCGGCACACCATCCGGCACGATTCCCACGTACGAAAATCCGGGGGCGAGCCCACCGGGAATCGAACCCAGTTCGCCTAGGTAGGAGGCGAGTAGTCTACCCACTGCATCACCGCGGCCCCGCGGGTGTCCGTGCGGCAGCCGAGCACCTCGCAATCAAAGGCGACGGCAATCACCAGCAGCAGCTCCTGCCAAACGCCGCCACATCTCGCCCATTATCATTCTAGTAACGAGCACCTCCACACCCTCCGTCCCCTTACGCTCCCCCCAAACAAGCTAATTAATAGCCCGCCCCATTCCGGCACCTTCGAGCTAATTACCAATTACCCGATCAGCAGCTCCACTTCGCCAACTTTTCAACGGCCAATGTCTTAATTGCTGTCATTAATTCAAAATGGCGGGGAAGTCGACGGCTTCTTTATAGCGTGCACCCACGTCCCGGGAGTTCTCCCTTTTTTTTATTAGTCGCGAGTGTTAAAAGGAAGACGTATTAAAGGCAACGACTTCGGCGCGCAAAGTTTAAATGGACTTCCCCCGAGTTCCAACTGCGAGCACTTTTATGCCACGGCAACGTGTTCTTCGCGAGGAACACGGACATTTATAAACGCCACGTAAACGCCACTGGGATCAGCTGCTACATTCATTGCCATAAAAAAGTCGTACTCAGGAGACGTTGAAATTAAATAACACCTAGCACACGCAACGCAATGAAGAAGACGATAGAAATAACTAATTACATAAAAACAAATGGGTCGTTTATTTGGGAAAAACTGTACAATTCAAAAGTACGTTTGGTGTGCTGTCAAACACTTCTACACTCTAAATCAGCTTAAGTTGACTTACAAACCTTGCAAAGACATGCACATGCGCAGAATATGCATATATTTCGACAGAATGAAGTAATTGCAAATCACGGAACTTACAGCTGTTTGCAACTATATTTTCGACTTTAGTACCCATAATCCGAGTACCTGCTATACAGTGGTAAAATAGAAATAGGGCAGGGGGTAAGATGGCTGACCATGAAGACTGCCTGCAGCATGGTTTAATTTTTTCGGCGGAGTTTCGATCCCAACCACATCCACAAATAATTTTGTGTAGAAAATATGTTTGTTTTGCGACAAAATAAATCGAACTTAATTTATCTCGCATAGGAATGCTGTTTTTTTTTCTCATCCTGGAGTTTATTTATTAATCAACTAAAAATAAATAACTTTCTTCTGTTTGAATAAGTGAATTTGTTTTAACTAAAGAATTGGTGATTTTTTTTCTACGAATTTCGGACGCAGTAATTTTAAGTGGGAATCAGTTAATATTAACCGATTCCGATTTAGAGTGGTTTCTAAGGGCGATAATATCTGACATGGAGTCGTCGAGACGTCTAATGCTATCACGTGGAAGATCGTTCTGTAGTAACTACCGCTCCAGGCGCTACAGACCCGCTGACGGCTGAAGTTGCCTTCCCATGGCGATAGGCGTGGAGACATGGCTGGCCAAGGCGGGGTGTCGGCGGCACGAAGTTAGTCCTGATGAAACGTGCATGTAGGCAGGCGTCATTCGGATCGAAAACGTGTCAGAAAAAACCTACAGCTCACTGGGTGTGGTAAAGGAAAAATAGCTGCGTCGGCTTAAATACAGCACGCATCCACAAATATGATTTGCAACACCTGGGACCACGAATTATTAAATCGGGTGACAATATTCTCGCGTATTTTAATAACTGTTCCTCGTGTTTTAGTTCTTGGAGGAGGTTGTTAAATTAGTATTTAATCTTTTTTAAGATGTATTGCCACTGCCACCGGTGACCGCTTTTATAAGATTTGGTGAGTTTTCCAAAACGATTCCACAAGCAGTAAACATGAATAATGTGTAAATAATATGTAAATAATCTTCAACCTTGTCCATTTTTCCAGGCTACATCGGCGGTTTTCGTTTCCTACCATTTTGCTTGGCTGTAGGCTTAACACTTTCTAAATCACGCGTGAAGAATCGTTGTTCATGTCCGTGTAGAATGCGGCACTGAAACATGATAATATACTCGCTGCCGTTCACTCCACAAGCACACTGATTACAATGCACACTATTCGTTCTGCAAACGTTCGCGTTGCCAGGATTGTAGTGGTGTTAACGCCGCCTACTGGAAGTTTAACGAGGTCGACTGGAGTCAGACTTATTTCATATACCAACTTTCACCTTTTATGGATAATTCTTTCCGGGTGCGGTTATTTTTATAGTAATGAGTGTATTTAGAAAAAATTCTGGTGCTCAAGAATTAAACGCCTTTCAAGGCTACCTACGCCGTCGACTGAACATAACATGCCGATTCTGTATGTGTCTGTAACAAGAAATACTATAACTTCAGTGATCGTAAAGTTGGAAATTACAATCGAAATACAACTTCCTGTTTTCGAAAATTCGCTGCGGGCTTAACTAGGAGCCTGCATGTCATCGCAGAATAGGCAGAAACAAGATTGCGTGGAGTTTCCTTTGATGTAAGCGAACTCGGTCGCTCACTGGCCGCACGAAGATTTGGGAACAGGCCTTGAATCTGGTTGGCTATTGCACGTTATGGAATATTCCCTACTGTTCGGGGGCACATACCTGGCAACTTAAGTCTCCCGGAGCTGATCGGCGAACGGAATTCCGCCATGTTGCTGGCCGGTGAAGTCATTTTGCTGGCGTGTGTGGCTGGAGTTGGCAATACACGCCGCCATTTCGCATTTATATTCTCGAATTCTGCGTGATGCCACGGAGCAAATAAGGGTACAGGGGTGAAATATCCGCCTAAGAGCGCGCATCACAGCAGGCCTAACTCAGCTGCAGTATAACATCTGCGCTTGTGAGTGTGCGCGCTCAAGCCATAAATGGAAGCAAAAAAGAATTAATAATATTATTTAGAACTCCAGTTTACAATACTAAGCGGTAAGTCGCTTTGAGTCATCAGCTCACAGCATTTCCGTGCACCTCCAATATGCTACAAGTGCGTGCAGTGCGCTCGTTCTTGAATTATTACTCGAAATTTTCCGCGGTGACGATGGAGGACAAAGCGACTAAGTCTCTTGTTAATAACGGACGGTTGGTCCTACTGGGACGGAATCGAGATTTGCGCACAGTGCTCGTATTTAAAGCCATTTCAAAATGGTCGGAAAACAGCATTTTTAATGCAGTTTTTATAAAATGTTCAGAACTAGGACCCTTCATTACCACTTTACCTCCTCTACTGTTCGATCAGAAATGGTCCACTTGCAATAATGCCAGCACAGTCCTCAATAGTACCGACAGACAGCATCACAGATCTGACTGGCATGTGATGCACGCGCTCAAGTATGAACAGGTGACATAGCAGCTTATTTCGCGAACTCCAAGCGCACGCTGGCGTCAACGACCAGCAACATGGCGGAACGCCGATCACCAATCAGCGCCTGGTAACTTACTTGCCAGCCAGTGTCCCAACCAACAGGGTACACTTCGCAGCCCGCGGTAGCCAATCAGAACACAAGACCCGTTCCCAGACACTCACACAACCAATCAGAGAATGGATGCGCCCACATAAATGGAACCACCAAGTCATTTCGATTTTTTTTTTGTTTAGCCACTCATGATTGCCTTTATTCGAAAATACAGCTCAAAAGTTTGTCTGTTTTTTTTTATGACAATTAGGATAGTAACAGTGTTTGTTACTGCATTTACTGGTGCTTAATAATGGTATAAACACATAAAACAAGTTCAACATTAAACTAAAAAGAAAAGCTGTAAAACTTAAAAAAATTATTTGCGCACCTTGTCCTGCGTTTGAAATTCATATTTTTAAAAACATTCGATTTTGTTGAGTAGTCACCTTNTTTTTAAAAACATTCGATTTTGTTGAGTAGTCACCTCGGCTGAGGTTGCTAGGGCGTATTCTTCGGGTGCAAACTATCTAGTTTAGAATCTCGGTTGGGCTTCCAATGTTTCTTGTATCACCCGAAACTGTTAAATGTACGCAGTGACAGACAAATATTTAGTTGCACCAACCAAATCTGTTTGGGACAACCAAATATGAACAACACAATAATTTGGTTTCGACAACAAAATAGTTCATTGCCCCTATACAAACAAGCATTTTGTTGGCTGGAACAAACCTTTCTCTCGATGTTTGGTGATGCCGATGTGTATTGGAACATGGCAGTCGTTTTTTTTCTACGGTTTATTTTAAAGATGCTCACTTTACCGTCAACGGCACATTTGTAATTTAACGTATAGGCTGTTCACGGTAAAATGAGCANGTTTTAAAGATGCTCACTTTACCGTCAACGGCACATTTGTAATTTAACGTATAGGCTGTTCACGGTAAAATGAGCACTTTTGAAAGCCCTGCTTAATATCTACTTGTTTGCACGTTGTGTATTTTTCCGTCTTATGTAAAATTAACATTGCCATGGGCCTTATCTCTCTACTCATGCGTCGGTCAGGTGAAACTGTGAAATTAATGGAAAATAAATTATTTTAAAATCTGGTAATTTTTATAATTCGATGCATTTTAAAAAAAACAGAAAGCGAAAGGAATAATTTAAGTTTTCACAGATGGTTACCTAACAATTTTTATTTGACGTTAATATGTGTACTTTCCATCCATCGTTACCAACTTTACTGTGGAACGGAGTTACGCAGCCTCACGCCGGTCATAGGTGCTTACATTTTCGAAGAGTTACGCAACCTCACGTCGATCACGGGTACTTACGTTATCGATGACGTTGCCCGTCGACGGCAACCGAGGAGGCGTTAAGACTCCGCGACGCGGGTGCTTGGTAGTTCGATGAAGGTCGGAACTATACTGAGCGCGCGGCGTTTCTTTCCACCTAGCGGCGGCTGAGAAGGTGTCACCTTGTGACGTCAGCACCGCCTTTGAATTGGATTGGACGAAAACCTGCTTCCGTATCAAGGATATTCACCACAGCTTTGGGGTGGACGGCGGTTGGAGGAACTTCACTATAAATACCCTGGCAAACTAAGCGACGGCGGACTCTCGGGGGGAGGTCACACCTAGAGGTTTGGTCTCGCTCGAGACATGTACATTTGGGAATATAGTAAATTGTAAATATGGGGAAATTGGTGCCAGTTAAGTAATTGTATATATTTCTGTAACTATATATTTTTGTAACGGCCTTAGATGAGGTCATGGTTGCTTGTTGTCATGTTTCCTACTGTTGTGAGGCAAATGGATTTTCTCAGTGTGTTCCCATGATAAACAAAATATAGGTTTTTCCCCCTTCATCCCTAACGTAGATGTCATCCGAAATAATGGTCATAGGAAANCCATGATAAACAAAATATAGGTTTTTCCCCCTTCATCCCTAACGTAGATGTCATCCGAAATAATGGTCATAGGAAAAGTCAGGGTCGTAATATATCACTGTTCCTGCTTTTGCGAGCGGGGGCAAATGAGTTTTCTCAGTGTGTTTGCATGTTTTTTCTTCATCCTTAAAAATACCTACGTGTGTATAGTATTTAAAACAAAATAACTTTTTTACCTTGCTTTGTATAACTGAATTCCTCTCGTAAAGCTAAGTGCACGAGTGACTCGGCTGGTCTGCCACCCTGGAGCCTGACTCGACTCTCGACTAGTGTATGCACCATCCCTTCCGCTCGATGAGACATGCACAGTGCCTACGCCGTCGGTAAACCACCTGACTACCTTTCAGATTCTCGAGATGTTAGTTGATCACACAATGCCGGACAGGGTAGGTGCGTTCCNCCATGATAAACAAAATATAGGTTTTTCCCCCTTCATCCCTAACGTAGATGTCATCCGAAATAATGGTCATAGGAAAGGTCAGGGTCGTAAGATATTACGGTTCCTGCTTTTGCGAGCGGGGGCAAATGAGTTTTCTCAGTGTGTTTGCATGTTTTTTCTTCATACTTAAAAATACCTACGTGTGTATAGTATTTAAAACAAAATAACTTTTTTACCTTGCTTTGTATAACTGAATTCCTCTCGTAAAGCGAAGTGCATGAGTGACTCGGCTGGTCTGCTACCCTGGAGCCTGACTCGACTCTCGACTAGTGTATGCACCATCCCTTCCGCTCGATGAGACATGCACAGTGCCTACACCGTCGATAAACCACCTGACTACCTTTCAGATTCTCGAGATGTTAGTTGATCACACAATGCCGGACAGGGTAGGTGCGTTCCGCCGCTAGTGATGCGGGTTGTGAGTGTTGGCTGTAATATGGATTTGACGGTTTCATTCCGATCGGGTCGTACGGAAATCGTTTGCTATTCTGCTGTACTAACCAAGGCTACCACGTCAGTTTTCAGACGCATGGCCTTGTCTAGCAACGGCTGATGCGATGTAAAGTGCTCGTCGCTTGTGCAGTACGTGTTGGTTGGTAGATGTTTATAATTATTTTCCTTTTTTATGTCTGCTGGCATCAGTGCTTCGCGAAGGCAATTTTGTTTTTTGGTCCAACATAATGTACAGCGTTCGTTGCTCGCAATAAGAGCGGTAACCGTTATTATTTCCATGAATTAATTTAATGACAGCGACAGGTTTTGTGGTGTTTGTATACGATTTTACACTTGCACATTATCCAGAAACGCAATGTTCCATCTTACATATTTTCTCCGATATCTGTAATAATCTGGTGTGTCAGGTCCAACTTCAAAGACGTATACCGCCCTTGGGATTCGATTTGGACCATAGGTCGTGCATATGTTTTCGACGTCTAGTTTCGTGATTTAACTTGCTGCCGGAGTTTGTCGGTCAAATTTAGATACATCCTGTGAAGTCCAAGCCCATGCATAAGTTCAGAAGTTCAGCTGATCTATTACAACATTCAGACCTGAAAAATACTCCCTAACTGTCGCGTTGTTAACTGCCACCNGCAGAAGTTCAGCTGATCTATTACAACATTCAGACCTGAAAAATACTCCCTAACTGTCGCGTTGTTAACTGCCACCTAGTTTGATAATAATTAAAAATTTAATGAAGTAGAAACAGCTGTTATGTTCAAATAAGTGACGCTCAGAACAGTAAGCTTTTGCAGGAACCTTACAAGGCCCAGCGGAAACAAACATGGGAATAAGAAATAGTAACTTAAGATAAAACATATAAAGTAAAACAGCATCACCGCGGATTAATTTTTCATTCGAAATACAATTTTATTCTTACCAAGTTTGACACTATTGTACCGTTACCTACCCTACAGCTTCTTTGTTCTCGAAATTAAGAATTGTAACTAGTAAACAATAACAAAACTTTAAAGCCCGACAGCGTAAAAAAAAANTTCTTTGTTCTCGAAATTAAGAATTGTAACTAGTAAACAATAACAAAACTTTAAAGCCCGACAGCGTAAAAAAAAAAGTATTTCAAACACACTGCAACGCATCCCAGGCGCAAGGTAGGCAGGGGCCTTAACATCGAGGTCTTGAGAACAAATGAGGGTGAGGTGAGGTGAGTATAGATCAGTATCGGGATGCAAGGGCGGGGGAAACGGGAGAGCCCCGAGAGAACTCGCCGACCAGCGGCATCGTCCGACACNGCAGTATCGGGATGCAAGGGCGGGGGAAACGGGAGAGCCCCGAGAGAACTCGCCGACCAGCGGCATCGTCCGACACGATTCCCACATTCGAAAATCAAAGAGCGACACTGCCGGTAATCGAACCCGGTTCGCCTTAGTAGGCTCCACCGCGGCCCCAAAAGGACGGACGACTCGGATATTCGGATGTTCCAGTGCTTAACATGTTTTTCACTGTTTTGAAGAAATTTCACGTTTGCCTAAATTAGTGTAAAAATAAATGTCAACTACTTTGTTAGCATAGCTAACAGCATTTTAACCGTAGCCTTTGTACCACACATATTTCAAAAAATTTATATGATCATAAGATTTTACTTCAGCTAAAGTGTTTCTTAAATACTTAGGAACGGTAGGCAGAAATGTCTTTGAAGTTTGGCACTTTGCTGCCGCGTGACTTTGGATTTAATTTCTGGCTACTTTACAACGTAATGTCACTGTAAAAATGAAAATGCAATTATGGCCGATTCACATAAAGAATTTCCACGACATTTATCTGTGGCACTCTGGTTAAACAATTAATTTGAATTGTAGTCAAACATAATTACCACAAAAAATTTCGGAATATGTATGTTAGTACACATAGCTTCAAAACTCCCATAAATACCGTATTTAGTTAACCGCGTTTTCTGCACTTTAGTCAGAGAACTATTTTAAGTAATATCACTAGAATATAAAATATACTAAAAATACATCAACTGCTTTTTGGCACTTCAACTACGGATGAGTAAGGTTGGATGCATGAACCTCATTCACAGTCCACATCGTGTACATCCAACATTAAAAACACTCATTCTTACCTTTATCAAGGGATAGTGTACTATTAAATGTAAATATTTTCCCCTTACTGAGTAAAGCATGATTATTATTAAACTGTGAGTATGGTATATGCACTCCACCTTACTCAGACAGGGTTAAGGAACCACACAGATATCACCACCCGCAAAGCATATTGCTGGGCGAGAACAAAGAGCTCCCTGAGTGCGAGGTATAGGTTATTCACGTTAATCCACGCAATATTGAAAGCCCTGCTTAAGATCTCCTTGTATGTACCTTGTGTATTACTCCGCCATATGCACAATTAACACCGCCATGGGCCTGGTCACTTTATTTGTGCGTCGGTCAAGAGAAGCTGTGAAATTATTATAAAAGTAGACATTTTTACAAAGTTGTTAAATTCATACACTTATGCGCGTTACGAAAACGTAAGGCAAAGGAATTAATTCCGGTATTCACAAATGTTTACTTAACACTTTTAATTCAACATTGAGGCATNGAAAACGTAAGGCAAAGGAATTAATTCCGGTATTCACAAATGTTTACTTAACACTTTTAATTCAACATTGAGGCATAGAACTAATTTCCCTCTACCGTTACCAACTTTTACTGTGCGCGTGCCAGTCAGTGCGCCCGTTACAATATATGTATGTTATTGACAGTGATATTTTTCAAATATTGAATTCAAAAGTGTTTAATTAACCGTGAACATACTATAGGCTCAATACTGCGTCTCCAAACATGTCATTTTGGAATTTTGTAATTTTCGTTTTGCTTCAACCTGTGAGTTATGTACAAATTTCGTATTTAGTTTTACGAACCAAAGGACTAGGGGCACTGTTTAGGACATTTTCTGAAGTTGTTATTGTTTCATTGTCGTTTTATTATCACATGTGCATGTGACCACACAAAATAATCGCTTTATTTCTTGCCTAGCAGTGAATAGGTAACAGTTTAGGAAATTTTTTTTGTAATTATTATTTATGCTGTTTTGATTTAAAAAACTGTATACATATAAAATAGAAGACATGGCAAAATATGGAACATAAATCCAAAATGTAAGGACCTAATCCCCCTTGAGCATCAGAAGTTTGTAACTTCATACAGAAAAATAATGAACCATTTTTGAGTAAGGTAATGCGTACGAATGTTACATTGCTACATCCATNAGTTTGTAACTTCATACAGAAAAATAATGAACCATTTTTGAGTAAGGTAATGCGTACGAATGTTACATTGCTACATCCATAGTAATGTTTACATATGAAAGCGTTATTTAGAAGCTGAAAAGTTTTTAATAAGATACGTTCGCCATATAATATATTACTAGAATACAACGCCGTAAGAGTATCGAAAGTAAATTTGGGGGAAGGGGGGGGGGGCTGTAACTGCGAGTATAAGCATTAAATTATTGTCACTGATAAAATAATTACGTTAAACTGCACAAAACCAACTGCATATAAATTAATAATAAATTGAGTAACGTTTACATAAAATGTCAAATGGTACATTAAACGTTGTATCCACCTAAAAAAAAAAAAAAAACAGCTGCGAAGTTGAAAATTTTAGGTGTTGATTTCTTGATTTGATTTTAATTTTAATGCAGTGAAGGAAACATTATTTATACTCTGCTGTCAGTAAATTCTGGTTATAGGCGATAATATACCGTTACAGTTGTTTTAAATCCTTGCTAAGGTCTTAGCTTACTGATAGGCTCCGGTTGGCACCAGTGAGGTTAATAACATCGTATTTCATGATTAAATTATGTTATCGGCTGCACATTTGTTTCGAGTACCTGCGCAGTACTCCATAAGTTTAGGCAATTACTGTGTAAAGAAAATTACAGTTCGTTTATTGGACGACGCAGTTTTTCTCATCCGAAATAGGGTATTTTCGATTCTCGGCACGGACTCACTGCTTAAAAAAAAAGGCATATATTTAGACGAAAGCCCCTTTTGTTTGCTGTAGTCAAAAGGAAGAGAGATAAAAAAAAGGAAGGAAGAGACTGATTACATTTTTTTGAATTCGCTGGCAGCGAGCCAACTGTGATTCCGGCATTTTTAACGGGCCGGCAAATGAAGGCTGGTGATTCCGGAAAGCGCCCGGGTAGAGTGCACCCACGCGCGCCGCGAGAGGGGAAACTGCGGCGGGAAACACAGGCTTCTGTTTGCATTTCGCGATGCCGCGGAACGAGTACAAACCTGCCTGGGGAACAGCGCTGAATGAGTAGGAGATGGGGGAAGGGAACCGGGACCATAATGAAGCAGCAGCATTCGGGACTGCCGGGCCAAGGACAAAGCAACAACGGAGGGAAGGACGGAGGCAAAGCGGTCAGCGAGGCAGCCTGTAGTGCGCGGTTTCGCCGCCAGGGGAGATTGTGGCGCTGCGCCGCGGAGAGGGAATCAATACGAGCGAGCAGGGATCGCCGGCGAGCTCGCACAATACTCGGCGGGCGAGTGCGCGAAATATATTTTTTTTTCCCGGTGCCTTCCCACATTCATCGCCTTACCACTCACGTAAGGTTTATGTATTACGTCCGTACGTTCACGGTCGATACGGATTCCCTTCATCCATTTTCCAGCACGTGTTTTTTTAGAATCTACTTCGCAAGAACATAAATGCAACGTAGTGCCATTCGTGTTGGAAGAAATCATCACAGTACACAGTAAATGTTTTGTACTTTTTACAAATGTTTCTTGTATCACTCGCTACAAGTAAAATACTTAAATATTTACAACACACTACTTTTTGAAACA
The DNA here is from genome assembly GCA_002778355.1 of Clitarchus hookeri. NCBI lineage: Eukaryota > Metazoa > Arthropoda > Insecta > Phasmatodea > Phasmatidae > Clitarchus > Clitarchus hookeri. The sequence goes on along the minus strand of NQII01001084.1, from coordinate 257,584 downwards.
TACAAAATTGTTTGTGTGTCTCCATGTTTATAATAAATTAGAAGCCTACAATACTTTGTTGTAAAAATTAAGTTTTACACTTTCCATAGTAGCGTATTGTAAAATTTCATCTAGTTTACTTGCAGCCTTACAAACATAATGTTGACAACCAGTTTCCCAAAAAATGTTTCTGAAAATAAAAATAAAAATAAAAAATACAGAGAATATATACCCTTATCCAATTTATTCAGACCAACTAAAAAAAAATGCACTGAATCAATATGCAATAGTTTCATTGAGCTCTGCTCCCGAGAAGCGTTCAAAGAAGGTCTTACGTAGGCTCACAAGTTTTCAGATTTCGTATATTTCCACAATTATCTTCCACGGCAGTGAGGAAATAACGGAAAAATTTTATAGCACATCATTATCTACGAACGGTCCCAATTTATTTCCTTAAATGTTCGCTGTAACAGTGCGCCCTCGTGCAACGCATTTCCCGTGCATGATACGAGTTACGAGGTTAACGAATGTTTTGAGCACTGGTACGATAGAAAAACCCAAAATAGTAATGCCTTTAAGAAAAAGTGGCACAGAAATAAAGCAATCCAAAGGTTACGTAGTTATACCTTTGGAATATTGAATATTTACTAAAATCTCACTCACCCCACCAGCCGACTTCTACCAGACGTCAAGAAATCTATATAAAACGCGTACCTTGTCAATTTGCGCTGGAGATACCTAATTTGTCTATCGCGCTAAATAGTACGCATATCTTCAACTTGGCAAGCAGCCCCCACGAAGTTACAGACTAATCCACAGATTTTGACCAAACCTTCGGGAATTTATTGTCTATGTACAGACTGTTAAAAATATGTTCACTGCAAAATTAGTTTCGTACTGAAATTTTTTTCAGGCACAACTTTTATATTTGATCAGCATATGTGAAGTGCGTCATGTTCTTTAATTCTGTAACATTTTCTGTTACCAAAACTTAAAAATACCATGCCAAATTTAATGTCCTGTAAGAAGTAAATAATATTCACGTCGTGGGTCAGGTTTTTTTCCACCTAATCCATAAACTAAAATTATATTCCAATTTTCGTAAACAATTAATTATAGCCTTGAATCTACGCTATAAAATACGTACATAGACGTTTTATAAATTTCAAAAGAATATACAAATGAATGTACAGCGTTTAAAATGACCATAAATAGGTTTTAAAAGGAGATAATAGTTCAGATAATGTTTAGTATAACTTGAAACTTTGCAAGGACGTTCTGTGCTAAAATAAGGCAGACCATTTTCTTAAATTCTTGAACTTGAACATATAAGCAGGTATACGAATTTTGAACATTCGTATTTAAAAGTGTCGAAATACGGGATTGTTATGTAAAGCACAATGCACACGAATATCTCTGCCACATAAATGAATTTAGGAGGTGGATATAAATGTTTATCACTCTTCTATTAAAATAGAATTAGTACACTACGTTGATTATAAATGTACAACATTCATTCTACTAACATGCAACTTAATGTTCTTTAACATACGTAATGAAATAACCCTTTCTGTTTTAAATTTCGGAACATCCTAATAAGCCAGGTCAAACTCTCCTAGCGAGAAAAAGTAACTATACACCAACATTTTATTTCATAGATCCCCATGCCTGCATTTCAACTGAATACTGCTGTCAACATGTTTTGAATTTTACACTATGATACGCAAATCCATTAATCTATTTAAACGCTACGAAATATAATTTTTTAAAAAAAAGTGTGACAGCATACTATTTCAAGGACTGGGCGTTGATTCCGTGTCCATGGCAGAAACTATTGCATTTATTGCACATTTTGTTGCCATGAAAGGTCAGGAAAACAAAATTATATTGGTAGCCCGAACAAATATAGTAAAATTTGCATTACTTATGTCAGTAACGACACAAGTCGCAAATGTGCATAACAAAATTTGCGAGACATATTTAAATAATAGGTACCCTTCGAAAAACTTTCCTACATTACATAGCCAGATGTTTGAAGGCAATTATATATCAACGAAATTAACATAGGAATGAACCACAGCNTTGCGAGGCATATTTAAATAATAGGTACCCTTCGAAAAACTTTCCTACATTACATAGCCAGATGTTTGAAGGCAATTGTATATCAACGAAATTAACATAGGAATGAACCACAGTATCGCTGGTAGACTATAGTTTTGCACGGAAGACGTGACGAATGGGATTCTCGCTTTCAGAATACCAAGTTTCAACNTATCGCTGGTAGACTATAGTTTTGCACGGAAGACGTGACGAATGGGATTCTCGCTTTCAGAATACCAAGTTTCAACTAACCAACAATTGCCATTTCAATCAACTTTCGTTGTTGACGTGTATATATATCTCACGGAATGAAATGAACAGTGAATGGCTAAATTCCTTTTTCTACTGTCAGCCCTGAGGTCACTGACAGGCAGGGAACCAACCATTTAGGAAAACAATCAGTGGTCTAAGAGGCGGAACACCGTCAGCAGTGCCACTGTATAAGTAATAGCAACGTTGTCATGTTGTTTACAGTGGGTGTGGTTTCCGATGATAAGGAGATCAATTTATAAAAATTATAGTATGGGCATTTAACTGATGCGAAAATAATTTAATGCTAACCTATCCTTAGTCTNAGATCAATTTATAAAAATTATAGTATGGGCATTTAACTGATGCGAAAATAATTTAATGCTAACCTATCCTTAGTCTGTCCGTGTCCTGGTCAGATAACAGCAACGTTTGTGTCTTTGTTAAAAGTATCATTTACCAGCGCTATTTTTTGTCGTATACTACTGCTAAGGTTTAATCTACTCAGGTTGGGAAGCTCAATGCTTTCAGTTTGGTAACTGACATATGGCCGTGTTCTATTTCGTTTAGAGTTTCGTAATTTGTATTTAGCATTGTGTAAGGATTAGTCGGGACACCACGNAGATCAATTTATAAAAATTATAGTATGGGCATTTAACTGATGCGAAAATAATTTAATGCTAACCTATCCTTAGTCTCTCCGTATCCTGGTCAGATAACAGCAACGTTTGTGTCTTTGTTAAAAGTATCATTTACCAGCGCTATTTTTTGTCGTATACTACTGCTAAGGTTTAATCTACTCAGGTTGGGAAGCTCAATGCTTTCAGTTTGGTAACTGACAAATGGCCGTGTTCTATTTCGTTTAGAGTTTCGTAATTTGTATTTAGCATTGTGTAAGGATTAGTCGGGACACCACGNAATGGCCGTGTTCTATTTCGTTTAGAGTTTCGTAATTTGTATTTAGCATTGTGTAAGGATTAGTCGGGACACCACGATATTCAACTGTCTAGCACGCAATGCTGCTATATTTTGGTGATATGATTCCAAAATTAAAAGTTCGTGAAGTCTTACAATAAACAGTAATTATTCCCGAAAGTTGTTAGACGGCCGTTTAAAATTAACAAAATAGAACAAATATAATGTAAATTGTTACTTACTTAAACAAAATTATGTAATGAGAAAATACATATTTCATGAATATTTCAGCAACTTGTTTTGTGAAATAAATATTACGTTAATTAAGTAAATATAACGTTTTAAACAGGCAAAACTAACATGGCGGTGGTTTGGTAATTTGTATTTTGTAATTTGTCAGCTTCGAAACTGACAAAACGCAAAACGAAAATAACAAAAATACGTCATAAATTTAGTAGACAAAACGGGTCACGGGACCATTTTGTTAACAAAGAGTGCCAATTTGAAACACGGCCTTTATTTTCTACGTTTAAAAAATTGCAATGAACATAAATCAAATATAAAATAACTACGTAACTAAGTAAAATATTTACCCTTTATTATTCACGTAGCTTAAACTTTTAATTAAAAGAGACCTCTTGGAAACACTGCGCACATAGAGGCGGAAATTTCCCTTGTGCCAAACTCTCCCATAAAAAAACTAGTTTTGTTCCTAACCTGAGGAGAATTAACCTTACCACTGCTCAGGCGGCATGTCCCGCACGACAGTGGCTCAGCAAGTATCCAATACAGACGCCAAAATACATCTCGCCAGTGACTCATCAGCAGCATCAGTAAATAAAAAAACACTAGTTAGTAATCTCAGCTGCTGACGGCAATAAAAAAGGAATGAAGCCTATGACGGCTGGAGGAATGGGAGAAGCTGGGTTGTGTTGTGTCTGGCGCCTGCACATCCGCGCGACGCAACCATGCAGTGACAGGGGAAATAGGGCTGCCTAACGTACAGGGTTAGAGTCTATTATGGGTTTCTTCACAATTCTTAGGGGCCGCGGTGGCTGACCGGTTAGTCTGCTCGCCTCCCACCAAGGCGAACCGGGTTCAATCCCCACCCGGGGCACTGCAGGATTTTTGCATGTGGGAATCGCGCAGGACGATGCCGCTAGTCCGCGGGTTTTCTCGGGAATATCCCGTTTCCCCCTCCCATTCATTCCGGCGCTACTCCATACTCACCTCAATCGCCCTCATCGGCTCTCAAAACTTCGTTGTTAGGAACCNTCCCATTCATTCCGGCGCTACTCCATACTCACCTCAATCGCCCTCATCGGCTCTCAAAACTTCGTTGTTAGGAACCACCCCAATCTCTTCACTCACTCATTCACACTTCTTGAATCAAACCTTTGAAAAATCACGCCATGTGTGTGTATGTGACGTGTTTGGTTGTTTCCTAAATGATATGCAACACGCAATTTTGAAATATTCCTACTATGTGACATTAATGTATAGCCTGTATTCTGGAAAGAAAGAACAGAAAAGTTAATAATTAAATTGAAAATTACTGAAAAAGAAATGGTTAAATTTGCCTTGACACGGAGCTTGGGAGTATCATTTCCCACACACAGGTTTTCGTTTCAAATTTATATCTTCAAAATCGGCTCCCAAAAGCAGAATTCCATTACCATGTATTTTCCTATACCAAATTCTCCATCGGGCAACAACCTTACGCAGGGCTTGAGGAAAGTTTGGAGTAACGGTGAATGGACTAAGAGGGCGGTGGGACAAAGCAGACACGCGCAGCGGGGATCGCCTGGCGCCAGGCGCCAGTGTCTGCCTGCGCGGTGCCTCGCAGCAGCGACGTGACCTACTGGGCCGTGCGAGGCAGGTCACGGCCGTGCGACTGCCTCACCCCTCGCCNTCACAAAGACACTCCACACTGCGCTATCCAAACCAGCGTTGTTAAGGCCCTCCGCACCATCAAAGTTTTCTTCAAGTTACCTTCAATTTTTATTTAATTCAATTCATTGAATGCTATATGACGTCATAGAAACTTCATAATCGCGGCCATTTTATCTTTCAATTTCTTGAATAACTCGTTTTCCTCCAAGATTTTCGCTTAGAACATTTTCTATATATTTTCTTGAATACAAAATTTCAATAGCTTATCACAGCTTTTCTAACCGTATTGATGGAAGTAATCTCATAATAATAGAGTTGTGTGGAAACATTTCAAGTTGTTACAAAATAAGGACGCATATTAAAAAAAAAAAAACAAATGTACAATAAAATGAAGAACATTTGTTGCTGTTTAACAAACTATTTTCGTGTCGTGCCCGAGTCGTAGATGCTTCTAAAAATTTACTTTTGGTATTTCTTTAACTGTTTTTCATTAAAAAGGTTTGCAATAAATTTTAATGTGGAGACTTGAAAGCGTATTGAAAGAAATTCATTGTAAGGCAAATAAGTGCTTTAAAACTGAATTCAAGTAATTGAATGAAATTAATTTTTAAATGTGTGAAATGGCCTTTTGGCGTGGTGCACGCAACCCTCTGACGTAATGGTGCTGTCCCAACCTCCCGTACCCCAAACCAAACTGTGTCCCAAGTCAAACCATTCAGATAACAGAACTCTTGCCCCACGTTTTGTCATAAGATTATAGAAAATTAACGACTTCCCACACGTTACCGCGCATTCGTGGAATGTTTACGTTGAAAATATAAACTAAATAGACGTGTAAGGTAAGATTTTAATTAGTGCTGTCTTCGGTCTGTCTGAACTAATCATAATTAATATGAAGGGTGAAATTTTTAAAAACGTTCGAAGAAAATTATTGTATTTCAGTTGGCGAACTTATTTAAAATAAAACAGTTATGGCTTATATCTTAAAGATAAATAAATATGCAAATATCCTATCTCGCAAACATTAAGCAATCAATAATTCAGCAATATTTAAAAATCACTACGTAAGAACAAATGATATGCCGAATTTACTGCGACCTAACGTCAGATTCTGAAAGCTCACTTCAGGAAACGCATTTGTAAACCATATCCGGACTGCGTCCATGTGACGTCACCTGACGCAGAGATACGTCCAAGTCCACAGGTATGGCCGATTGTAGACAGGCCTTGTTTACATGGACAACTGACAGACCAGTTTAAAAGGACACGGTCGCAGCCGGTTTACACGACTCGAGGGAGGCTTACACAACACCATTGGATGAGACTATGGTTTACACGAAAAAAATGCCAGACTAGTTTACTGGCTGAGACACTACACAACCACACTCGCTGAGAATGGTTTCCCCGAACAGACTAACAAACTAGTTTTAAAGGTAAAGGAAAATGTCGCAGTTGGTTCACAAGACTCGAGGCAGGTTTACACAAACACACTGGTTGAGACTTTACGAGCTCGATTAAGGATGGTTTCACCAACTAACTGAAAGACTATAAGGATAGTGGCTAAAAACGGTTTTTTTTTTCAAACCATTGTATCTTAAAATACACGCGTCAGATGCATACAAATTAAGTGAAGGGATTTGGGAGGCTCTTAACAGCGAGGTCTTGAGAGCCGATGAGGGTGATTGAGGTGAGTATGGAGCAGCGGCGTAGTGAAAGGCGGAGGAAACGGGAGATCCTCGAGGAAACCCGTCCACCAGCGGCATCGTCCGGCACGATTCCTACATGCGAAAATCAGAGAGTGACCCGGACGGGAATTGAACCCGGGTCGCCTTGGTGGGAGGCGAGCACATGCTAACCGCTCAGCCACCGCGGCCCCTGGGTGCATACAAAACTACTGAACNGTCGCCTTGGTGGGAGGCGAGCACATGCTAACCGCTCAGCCACCGCGGCCCCTGGGTGCATACAAAACTACTGAACCTTCCTGCAGACTTTCCACCGTGTACCCACAGGTACACGCAGTGCGACGAGAACTCTGCACGGCAGTTCGGAGCCTTGCGCTTAGCGGCGATGGGGCACTTGATGCTCGTGGCAGTGTCGTCCTTATCGCTCCCGCGCTTCTCAGCCTCAGACGCGGGAAGAAGCTCGAGGTAGGCTCGAAGGCTTAACCTTGCGAAGCCGGGGAGCGGGTGACGCTTCTGGCGGTGTGTCAATAGTGTATCCGGTGAGCCGACGGGGTCCCCGATGGGCGAGGGATCGAGACAAGCGCGATCAATGCGCTAGTGGCCCTCCGGCGCGGACAGAGACAGACGGCGCAGGGTAGCATCTGCCGGGGGCTGATCACCCCGGAGCAGTCCGAGCCTTGGGGACAGATGGGCCTCGCCGGTAATCCGGTTACAACCCGGGATTGCCGCCGACAAGTTAGCTAAACCCCTGGGCGAGTATTCGCCGCCGCAACAAGGACCTGGATCTCACGCTCGCTGTGGTTTCAACGTCCGGCGTCAACTCGTCGCCTTATCCAAGCCAAGTTTGCTGTGAGCTTTCATCAGACTTTGTGTCAAGGTGGCAGCCTGGTTGAAGGAGTTTTGCACGTCTGAGGTCTAAAGGCGTGGGAACGCTAGGGGCGACCTAGACATGCGCATCAANAGGTCTAAAGGCGTGGGAACGCTAGGGGCGACCTAGACATGCGCATCAACATCGCCTCTACGCACAAAGCACTGAACTGGCGTGCAATCTTGCCGTCGATAACGCGCCTCTATGAGACTTTCAGCGGAGACCCTGCCATTTTATGACGTAATAATAAAAATTAAGGTTTGATGCACGTCCATATTCCTTTTTTAATGTTTCGTACCGGAATGTTCATACCTAAAAATGACCGCGAGTACACCCGTTTCAGCCATTTTCACTATCACAAAAACATGCTTTAGAAGAGGAATGGAGGAACTCAAAAACGTATACAGACGTGTAGCGTTTCTTAAATGCTATTCGTAAGCAGACCTCACTCAGCCACGTTGGACTGTTTTTTAATAAAACGTTTTCTGCAGGAGCTCTGCACGCCGTTCTGTGGCCCACCCATGCGGCCACCTTAACATACCGTAATATGGGGTTACTTCCGCCCTAATGACTAACTCCGGCCCACTTTTAGGTAAGCCTGTTTACTATATGATCTGTAGAATCGGTGAGCGAGTGAAGAGATTTGGGCGGCTCTTAACAGCGAGGTCTTGAGAACCGATGAGGGTGGAGCGAGGTGAGTATGGAGCAGCGCCAGAATGCAAGAGCGGGGTAAACGGGAGATCCCCAGAAAAACCCACCGACCAGCGACATCGTCCGGTACGATTCTCATTTGTGAAAATCCGGGAGTGACCCGGCTGGATATTGAACCCTGTTCGCCTTGGTGAGAAGGAGCAGTCTAACCGCTAAGTCACCGCGGCCCCAGTGCGCAATAGAAGAAATGGTGTCAAGTAAGAGGGAGTATGTTAAAAATGTTGTATGTTTGTCGGCGGTAGTATAACGTGTATACTGTGAAACAGATGCTCTGTTCAAATCTCCATCACTCGCATCACGCAATCCACCAGCTAACTTCAACACGTGTCACGTTAAAGTCAACAACAGCGCTCAATCACGAGGACTTCACGTACATTTATGAAGCAGTGCACGTAGTAAGGTGTTATGAGTTGAATATCTCATTCATTCGTCCCTGAAAGAACTATAGGGACGTAGAAAACTCCAACTCAGAGTTAGGTACACCACAGCAGTATTAATTGAGGTTTATTGAACATTTAAAATTATTGCATAACTATTTAACTGCAAACATCACAGGAAAGAGACGTCGTAAATAACGTTAAATTGTCCTATATCGGGCGCGTTGTGTAAGTTTACGGCCCCGTTTACTGGCCGCTGGAGGGGGGTGTATCTGCTTTGAATTTCGCAAGGTATTTCGGCAATCACGGCTCGTGTCCGCGTTTAATGTTTGAAGGTGTGATCAGGAAGGCCATCCAACTAAGGCCTGATCACAGTTCGTAACAAAGGCATCTCCCATTCATCCTTCGTCACGATGACGAAAAAACAGGAAACTCCTCACAGATCCCCACACAGCGGTTTTAACGTCGGTTCAGGATCAATTTCGTGTACGTATGAGACGTATGCATAGAACATTTACAAGCGAAGAAGTGATTTATAACTTAAGGCTCTTCACGGTAAAGTGAGCACTTTTGAAGTTAACCTTTCAAAAAAGTCACTGCCCTTACCTGCGTGTATTTTAACGGGCACACTGACTGCCATGCGGCCAGTAAAGATGGTAACGACGGAAGGAAAGTAGTTACATGTCTTAACGTTGAATTAAACGTGTCAGATAGACATATATAGGATACTAAAATGATTTCTTTCGCTTTCTGATTTTTAGTGCAAATAAGTATATAAATAAACAAATTTTTACAATTTTAATTTTTATAATAATTTTACAGTTTTTCTTGACCGACGCATGATTGAAGTGATGAGTCCGCCAGCAACGTTAACGTTACATTTGGTGGAAGAATACACAATGAGCATTTAAGTATAACTTAAGCAGGGCTTTCAAAAGTGCTCATTTTACCGCGAACAGCATATCAACTAAAAACATAATAATTTCGACATGTATTTTTTTAAAGGCGTAAAGTAAAATAAAAATTTGAGTTTTCTTTCAGAAATTTGATATTCATGCGAGTACAATATATTACTTCTTATTCTTCTTTCCTACTCTAATTCTATTGGCATAAGGCTTTACGAACAAAACATATCCTACATGTCCACACGTCGAGGATGTACCTACACGATACGAAAGCAATTACCATCAACCGTTTCGTAAAAATACATTCTTTTCTTTTCCTTAATTCCGGGCCGAGAGATACATTTCTTTATCATATCTTCCTAGCGTCTCCGCTTTAAGGGCCCCTCTGCCCTTGCCTTGAAGACTGAAGTTCAGTCGCAACTGTCATTTAAAATATAAAAAAATTCTGTGACCGGACGGTAGTATCCGTTTTCTACTTCGTATTTTACGTGTATTGAATATGACTACTGGACTTTTGCCCCTATGCACTGTAAAGTACAAAAAACTACATTCCTCTTTGCATCCGTTATTTCACATGGAATTTAATAAATGTATTTAATTCAGCCATAAAAAAGCGTTTCACCTCTAGACAGCAACACTTTATAGGCCCCCTTGAGTATATACTAGATGAATTAAAACCAAGTCAGGAAGTGTATAAAAGTTGTGAAGGATCAAATTGCATGGTATAGTCCATTAGCGGCTAATTCACACTTTCTGAATCAAACCTTTGAAAAATAACCCCATGTATGACGCGTTTAGTTATTTCCTAAATATGCCATGTACCACGAGCGTTTTATACACCTGTTAACATAAAGGTAACTTATTTTTCATTAAATTAAAGTTTTACCTATATTTTATTTATAAATTGTAATACTTCATTAACAGTAAATATGAATAAAAACAGCTAGAAAAAAAACGTGTGTTGGTAGCGCTTAGTAAGAAATAGTTCTCATGCAAAATATTATTACAACTGAGTGCGCAAGAATTTGGTGCGTTGTCCTATGGGGCAATTTTCTAGACTTAGTTAAGCTTAGTTTGCACGAGGCGGAGTAACATCCTGGAAGTAGAACTTTAGCAGGGCCTCATGAAAGTGTGAAGTAACCGCGAATGGATTATTAACAGTTTTCCTAGTCTCAAGTTCTATACTCGCTTGTTTTTAAAGGCAAAAAAGCAGTCCAATGTTGGAATCCGCAGAATGGTCAATGGGCACCTGGCCTGAGGATTCTGCGGGTCCGAAGCTGGATCTTCTTGATTTGGGAAAAGAAGTCAGCTGGCGGCTACAGTGGTACACAAAACAAGTGACTACGTGAACGCATATAATTACACTAATTGTTATAAATACAAAACAGCTTGTTTCAAGAAGCTCTCTCTGTGCCGTGCACGAGCAATGAAGTGCGCACCCGCGCTGGGATGTTCGTCCCACGCAGTGCTGACAACCGTTACAAAGCGGCTTAACAATGTTATAGGGCTTATTAATTAATGCTCCCACTTTAATGCCTTTCATCTAACAGCGCCTTGCAGCGAGGTAGAGACACGTGCATGCTATAATATAACGCAAATGTACACATTTCCAAATGAAATACACTCACGTCTAGCCAGGGGATTCGAACAAGTATAGAAGCTTAAAATTCCCAGTGACAGAAGACAAAAAAAATTTAATGATATCCAACCATTATCGGATCCTCGGTAGCTACTGTTTTATCTTTAAAGCCATCACATAAAGCGAAATAAATTTTCAACTATTTTTTACACGTATTCCTGAACGAAATTCAAACTTTCTTGACGAAACATTTCGGTGAAATACATTTCACGCCGCCCGGTGCAAGTTTTCTGAGGTTCATATAAATGAATTGGTAGGCTTCTAAGTTATTCCGCCTGATACACGTCACAGTGGAATTCCTTGAAATCAAATTCTACGTCGCCGGTAAATCACATGGTGGGCCAGTTTCGCCGTCGCCAGCGCGANCAGCCCCCCCCCCTCCGGCCAATCTATCTCTTAAAGTGCTTCAAACACCCTTCCGGTAATGATTATCCCTTCCTAAATCCCGTTTCAGTACTGACATTTTTCTACTTCATAAATCACATGCAATTTTGCTACTATTTTCTGACGTGGGGTTTTTTTATTGCATCTATGCCGTTCCCCTCTCCACCCCTACACCGTAGATCACTAGGCTAGCATGTGAGGTAACCATTGGAGCAATACCAGTGCAGCCGCCAGCATGTACCCTTGTTATAACATTCCCTGCATGTCTGGGTGCATGGGGCTCAGCCCTGAGACGCACTTAAGTACTATCCCTACCCAGTACCTAAGACTCTCCATTTTGTTTTAAGGTAGGTTAGAAATAAATCAGTTTGGTCATCTAAGGCCCGCGGTGATTTTGCTCTGATATCACGCGTTCAAAACTCTGCTCGGGTGGTTTGGAGTATAAATGAGTCTAATGTTACTGCATAAACTCATAATGGTGGTGGGAGGGATGAAAACAAGATATCATTCACAAACCCTTACCCAGGAAAGCAAGCACGTCAGCATACCAAAAAAGTCTCCACAGCGCCTGACTACCAGGCAATGAGCAGCACTGGAAAGTCGAGCTGGTTGCAGCGTCTTCAGGCGGTACCGCAGGCGAGCTCCGTAGACGCAATATAAAATAAGAAGTTAACTAATAAGCCTACTTTCCTCTACATGGATGCAAATAATTTTGATGAAGGTTTTTAAAAGTTAGATGGTAGATGTTATCATCTCGTTGATAGCGATATCATTAGAGATACAACCAGAAATAAATGCAATACTAGTGAGACGAAAATACACTCGTGCCTTACCTGGGACTCGAACACACAACGCCACGTACCGTAGGCTGGAGTGCAGCCAACTACATTACAGAGATAGGATTCGGAGCATCAACTTCGGTAGAAATTAGTCTGACGTTTTGATAGACTGGGTTTAGCAAAGTCAAATATCGACAGGAACACCATTTTGAAAGCAAGTGTGTGAATAAATAAAGGTTGGTTGAAATTCGTCAAAAAATTTTAGTAGGTAAGATTGAATTACCTCAATAATTTACACTGTACAATTTTGAAAACAAAAATGTTTGACCCACTTAAATTACGTTACTTTACATGGTCCACTGTTGCACTAATTCTGTGCAAAATTAGGAGGGAATTCAATGATTGGTTCCAGAGATATGACATAAATGTAGCATTTTATCATTTGGTAGTATCGAACATAAATTCAGCGAAAGATGATTTCAATAAGCATATATTATGCTTCCAGTGGCTAGTCTCAGCATACTAAGCTTAATTGAAAACTGCTTAATTGTTTGATAGATAAGACAAACTTATCTAAATTATTTATGAAAGCCATACTGTAAATAAGCCAGATACGCTTAAAACATGGCCTACTGTAGCACTACTAATGTGCAAAGTTCAGTGCGAATCGGTTGGTTGGCCCCTGCCATGACATAAAAGCTCTAGTTTTTCATGTGGTGCTATTATCATTACTGTATTGGCACATTCTATGTTTGTCATAGATACTAAAACATATNCTCTAGTTTTTCATGTGGTGCTATTATCATTACTGTATTGGCACATTCTATGTTTGTCATAGATACTAAAACATATAAAAGTCAATTGAAATTGTTTGGTACGTATAGCTTACTAACCTAAAACATTCCTGGGGTTCTTATTTTGAAAATATCNAAAGTCAATTGAAATTGTTTGGTACGTATAGCTTACTAACCTAAAACATTCCTGGGGTTCTTATTTTGAAAATATCTGACTAACTCTTTAAGTCATATAAATTTAAAGTATAACTTTTAGTCTGAATTTGGTGGGTTTAAGTAAATTGTTTCCCGAGATACGATACAAAAGCTTATCATTCATGTAGTGCTATCTTCCAACATCAATGGCGTACAAATAAGATTATCGTTTCCTAATTTCAATGCTTATATCATGCGCTATGAACTTACCAAATTTGGTTGAAATAGGTTGAATAGTTTCCGATATATAGCATATTGTCCAAAATTTAATAATTTTCACCATTTTGAAAATAAGTACCCNATAGGTTGAATAGTTTCCGATATATAGCATATTGTCCAAAATTTAATAATTTTCACCATTTTGAAAATAAGTACCCGGCGTGATTGAAAACTATAAAAGTCCGACGTCGTTACTAAATACTATATGTAAATGTGGTTTGGTGAAATTTGGTGTTCGGGTTTAAAAGTTCATAGGAAAGGACATACATTCGAGACAGACATTCGCATGATNGGTTTGGTGAAATTTGGTGTTCGGGTTTAAAAGTTCATAGGAAAGGACATACATTCGAGACAGACATTCGCATGATTGCATAAGCCTACTTTCGGAATGTAGGCTAAAAACACTTTTCCAACCACCCTAGTAATCAATTTTAAACGCTTCAAGATAACGTGTCTAGTCAAAATAAAGCATTGTAATGCGCCCTCCCAAGACCACAATGTGCATTTTTTGGAAGCTGAATTTCTTGCAAATCAGATCAGTAACAACAGTAGAATATTCTTACTCGCGATGGGAGCCAATAGATTAAAATACAGATGCCACTTTGAACTTTTCTCCTTTCCCTTAAGGAAATTGTACAGTAAACCCCTAAAGAGGCTATTTTATAAAATCAATTTTCGTAATAATTTATTTTTGAATATGTTTAATAAGATAAAAACAAAAAGTGGTGACTATAAAAGTTTGTACTTTTCGTGGAGAAAATGTACTCTCACGCGAATACAAGAAAACACTGTTTTTTTTTACAGATAATATTTTACTCGTCTACAATCGGCTTGATGCTAAACGTTAAACGTTACCGTAAGAAAACTGGCATGTCTACGATCGACGTTAACAGTTTTAAAAAATAACATACGTCATGTTTTATAGAGAGGAATATTTTGAATTATGTTGGTTCTTTACCAAAATTGTTACACAATCAATTTTATTTCGTTGAACGTTTTCGTAAAAGACGGGTTCCACAGACTTCGTAATTACGCTATAATATTTTAAAACGCATTGTCTGGGCACGGGACGACGAAAATGGACTGTATATAATATATAGTTCATCACGACGACGTTAAAATGATCGCGCACAACGAAACAACACGCACCGACGCCATATTGCGCACAAGTGTATTGTTGTTGTTGTTTATTTGTCTGTTTAGTCAATATGGTGGACAAGATGGCGCCCACAAAGAGTGGGTGGAGAAAAACAAATTAAAAAGTTTGTCTACAAGGCACACCACACGAAATACGCAAGTCTAAACACATTTTACGTTATTTGTCGCTTTATTTCATGTACCCGAACTGGATTAAAGTGTACGACGATGGTGCGTATATGTACCGCGGAATGACCAAGCATTTTTATTTTATCTTGTTTGTGACGTAATGAATTCTGATTGGTTGGCGTTAGACGTCAAACTAAAGTACATGGAAGCTGGCCAAGGTTAAAAGCAATGCTTATAACCTTTAGCACAGCCGCGACGTCGAAACTCCTTTGTAGCCACGCCCATTACCGACTTACTGTAACGCTTAACGGTAACGCCAAACCAATTGTAGACCGAGCTTACGGTCCCACTATACGGAGCTATTATCCGTGTTTGAAGTCCATAAGCACGGGGACGATAAAGGCGAAACCGTCACGCACATCAAGTGCACCATAGCCGCTACGCGCAAGGCTATGAAGAAAGGTTCAGTGCAGGCGTTTGTAATAGTTTCGCTTGTTCCCNACTGGTGTGTAGTGTTTCCGTAATCCTGCTGTAACCGTGGCACTTTAAAGGGTGAACATATCATTTCATTGCTGGAAATTTTGAAGAAAGGTTCAGTGCAGGCGTTTGTAATAGTTTCGCTTGTTCCCTACCACTACATTGTGAGAAACAGAAGTACGAAAAAAAACCGTATTTTAACTTTGTTGGAGGGCTCGTAAATAACGTTAACAACGTGCGTGATGTATTGAAATACGCTGTTCACGGTAAACTGTGCACTTTTGAAAGCCCTACTTAAGGTCTTCTTGCATGCGCGTTGTGAATTATTCCGCCTTATGTAAAATTAACATTGCCATGGGCCTCGTCACTTTACACATCCGCCGTTCAAGTGAAACTGTGAAATTATTAGGAAAGTAAATATTTTACAAATATGCTCATTTCTACACTTGATGCATTTAAAAAAAATCAGAAAGCGAAAGAAAGCATTTAAGTTATAACAAATGGTTACCCAACATTTTTTATTCGGCGTTAAGATACGAAACTACTTTCCCCCCGAACCCCCAACGTTACACACTTTACTGGGTGAATGTCACTCAGTGCGCACGTTAAAATATATGCAGGTAGGAGCAATTACTTTTTACTATCGTTGATTTCTAAAGTGCTCACTTGTATCGTGACCAGCCTTTAGTACGATTCGTGCCTCATCTAAAGTGTGTTTCACTTTCGTGTATCGATATAATGGGAACACGTTGAGTGATTTATTAAAAAAAAAAAAAAAAAAAAAAAAAAGATTNTTCAGGCGCCTGTCTGCCTGCCGCTATTATGCGCATTTGACGCCTCGAAACGAGTGAGCTGTAAGGGCAACTCTTGCTCATCGCCACCTGCGTCATCGCCTTTATGCGCAACGCGCTCAACTGGCGTGGGTGGAGTCTTTCCGTTGGCGACTTGCCTGAACGCCATTTTAAACGGCGACCCTATATTTTTAAGAGACACTGCTGAAGATAAAAGTACGACGTGTGTCTAGAAGCAACTCTGATGGTTCTGTATGGAAAATTTATCAGCTAAAACACATTCTGAAAACACACGCTTTAGCCATTTTTAACGGTCAAAAAAAATAATCCTTGTAGTTAAAATGATAACTTGAAACTGGTACTCGGGCACGAAATATTTATAAAATGTTTTTCATGTTCAGACACAACCGTCAAATATCCAATCGTTTTTTTAATCACGTGTTATCCACCAAACTTCTGCAACGCGCTTTTATGATGGGCAATAGCGTGGTCTGTCATTAAATCAACATAAATACTTGCTGAACGCACCGTAGGTAGACGCTAGCCCCGGGGACACAACACGGGCCTACGGGAACAGAACAAGTCACGTGTAGTCCGTTCACGGTTACTTCAAACTTTTCTGAAGCCCTGCTGAAGTTCTACTTCCACACTATTCTTCCGTTTCGTGTGAAAAAACTGAATAAAATCTAGGAAATTACACCAAGGGAAAACGCACCGCATTCATGCGCACTCAAGAGTAATAATATTTTGTAAAAGAACTATTTCTTACTAGGCATTACCAACGGATACATTTTGTCACTGTTTTTATTCACATGCAAGATAGGTGAAAAATTATAATTTATAGATATAATATGAGTAAAAGTTCAATTTAACAAAAAATTAGAGACTTTTATAATGACAGAATTATAAAACGCATCTGATACATGACGAATTTATGAAACAACCAAACACGTCATACATCGGGTGATTTTTCAAAGGTTTAATTCAAAAAGTGTGAAGAAGCCGTGAATAGAATGTATCAGCAGTTTCGCCATTCCCGCTGTTTCCGTAATTACGACCTGCCTACGACGACGATTCAACAGAAGGTGAGTGAGCAGATATCAACATTAATGCCACGTAAAGATGTGGCTCTGATCTAACGTAATACACCCCCGCGGTCGATAGCAAATGTAATTCTATTACCATGATGTATATCCGATATAACTCTAAATATAACCGTGTTATATTTTGTATCTTGCGCGTTGTGATTGTAAATCTGACCAACTCACAATCTAAAATACGAAATGTATGGTTCGCAGGCATAATTATATCAAACCATACATGACATAGCTCTTCAAGCGCCGGCAAGGTGGAGCCCGCTTACCTGGCGCTTGAACTGCGCTGCGGTGTGTTTGAAATCCCGGTTGTTTTTAAGGAAACCAGTACACGTGCGCCCGAAAATGATTATCCACGAAAATAAAACCATCTTCAGGCTCGTCGTGTATGATACTTTCACAAGCCATTGCGCTCATTGGAAACACTACTTTAATGCCCTCCAATAAGGTCGAAAACGCTTTTTTCAGACTGCCGTATCTCAAAATACACGAGCCGGATCCATGCGCAACTACGATAGAGGAGTGCACTGAACTTGCAACACCGTTGCGTCAAATAAAGTGACGGGGTCACCGCTTAAAGTCCCGTATAGTTCCTGCGGTACGACGAGAACACTTCAAGCAAGTTCACAACTTTGCGCGTAGAGGCGATATCGCTTTACATCCGTCGATTCTACCCCCCTCCCCCAGCCCTCACACACGTAAACCCACCCCTTACTAGATGGTAGCCTTGAGATGATTGTTGCACTGTGGAGTGCATATGCTTCTGGGTGCAAGCACCTGAAATTTCAGAGAAGCACAGTTGTCTGTTCCGGCCGAAAAGTAGCTAATAAAATAGACACGATGTTTGCGCGACGCATTTCCGACGCACTCCGACGGCGAACGTCTGCACTTACGGAAATAATTTTACAACCGAAGTACTCTCATTGTCTTCCCACGTAGGACCAATTAATTCAAACTCGTCCGCCGTCAATAATTCTGACATCGCATCTCTTTTTTTTTCTGCGCGCGAACGAGCGACGCGAAGCAGGGGCCAGGACGAACACATTCCCGGGCGCCGCCGCCTGCTAAACACGCGCCACAAACAAGCGAGCATCGCGCGGCTAATGAAGCGTGGNTCCCGCCCGTTACTAATTATTCCTCGCCGCGCTGTTTCAAAATACAGTCCGTTCAAGGTAGCTTCACACTTTCTGAAATAAACTTTTGAGAAATCACCACCGGTGTAACAGGATTGACTACTCTTATTTTTACAATAAATCAAAAACTGCAAACATTCAAAACGGTTGATTAAATAGTATTTTATTAATATATATTCTATAAATAATATTTATTCCGTAATCAGAATGAATTAACACGGCGACAGCAGGGTTGTGTTGGCAACGGTCAATAAGAAATAGTTAGCATGTAAAATATTATAAATCTGAGTTTTGGTATGCTATTTTTTAAAGTACACATTTATTATTGAAGCATTTACTTTTCCAGATATCACTGATGAGACATATTTCATGGTTACTTATTGAATTATATATTATTTTATTGTCTGATCAGCGCAAAATACGGTGCATTTGCTCTAGTCTCCTTGTGTTTTTTTTTCCTTCCAGGGAGAAGAATAATAATGTTTTTTGTTAACATGTAGCGGAAGGATACATAATCGGTACTTGAAGGTAGGATCTACGCAGGGCTTCAGTAAAGTGTGGACTTACCGTGAATGGACTGTAACCGCGACGCGCTGCTAGTCCTCTGGACCACGGGCGAGGTTATTAAACTTGCTGGAACTACAAACACGCATTCGTATACGTTCCTGTCACAACTCACCAATTCGAATATTGTGCGTTGCGTAATTTTCAACGATTTAAAAAAAAAACTGGTTGCATAGATTAGATTAATTGCCAATCGAAATCATATTCGAAATGGAGTAATTATCTACTGGAAAAATGTAATTCCATCTTCAGTATTTGTGAAAATTTTATTTGGAAGCAAGTGTGTACTCGTGGCCTTCCCGCTCGCCTTGTTTCGTTCTTCTAAACGGTTTGATTTTTAAAAAAATTGTGACCCAAAAGCAGCTAAATTATGGTTTACACAAATAACTTAGCAATTAAAAGAAAATGTATCTGAGTTTTACTTTTCGCTCCTTAAAAAACCAAAAATTTAAAAAAAATATGGAGGTTGACTTATCAACCCTGTACTCTACGCACTAGTGAAGCGGAACAGCGATTTTACTGAATACCAAAGAATTAATAAATTGTACGNGAGGTTGACTTATCAACCCTGTACTCTACGCACTAGTGAAGCGGAACAGCGATTTTACTGAATACCAAAGAATTAATCAATTGTACGCTTAACAAATTATGGAAAAAAGTTTGTCTAATATGTTCTTTTAAACTGCTGTAATATTTCCAAACAAGACTTTGAGTTAATTCAATTTCATTTAAATTTTTTCTCTCTCTCTTTTACTACAACATTTCTCAGATGTGTGTTCAATTCCATGTTGATTAAATAAAAAAAACCGTACACAGTTTTATAATTCGATAATTACTAACAAATAAAATGTTACTGTTTGGAACTCATAATTATTTACATTAATGCAAATAGTAAAAAGAGGCAAAGCAAGCAGTTGTTTTATTTGTGAAGACATTCAAGGTTGATAGAGTTTAGGAAAATTACAAGATCAACTTTAAAACTGTCAAACAGACTATATTATGTCTAGTGATAGCCTCTTCTTGTTTTGCACGCGAGTCCGGCATGAGGGTAACCATACTTACTCAATGCAACCAAATCGGTGAAGAAAGCTAGAGTCAAACACCATGCCGCCGAAAATAAAAGAATACTTAACTAGAGCTAACGCTAGACGGATGTACAGGTATTTTACATTATTAATGATAAATTAAACAAAAAATAATATTTTTAAAGACAACGATATAAAAAATAGGACACTTATTTTAAAACTACTACATATGGTAATTGTTAAAATCGCCGTTTAATACTTTTGTATTTAAAACAATTAATATTTAAAAATTACTACAAAACTTAACAAAAACTATATGTGGATACGGCACTAATAAGTCAACTTAATTAAAAAATCGGGCAAACACAATTTCTGAATTTTAATATAAAATACCCCGGAACCAGTCAATGCGAAGCGTATTATAATGGTCGAATTCTCATGTTCTTCTGAGGTATCTATGAGTTGAATTTTTACTAGAAGTTTCCAAGTAGGTAGTAAACTTTACAGGATACTTCTGACCAGAGTACCAAGGAAATACCATATACGTATACTAAAGATATACGTGAGTCTGAAAGTCTACAGGCTGACTTTCTTTTCCCCAAGTGCCTTAAGAAATCGGCGCTCGACTTTTACCATCGGCGATAAATACAATTTACGAACGTAAAGTTACCTAACACTACTGTTATTAGAAATCTGATATCGCTAAACAATTTGCGAAAACGTTTTGGAAAAAGTTCTAAGGCGAACCAACCCGGAAAACTTTCCTGGCAGTAACGCCATTTTCATGCGGGAAAAGAAAACTCGCAAATGGTTATTCGTAACGAGTAAAATAGAAGGACTTGCCGACGACTGGAGTGGAGTGCAGAAAATTTAAGAATGAGAGAACGAGAGAATTATGAAGAGGAGGGGGGGGGGGCGTGGAAGTCAGCAAACAAGATGAGCTTCCGGCAAGCATAGAATGTGAATGTGGACGGAAGAGAGGAAGGGTAGAGAGAAAGAAGAGAGGAAAGAATAACACCAAATATGAGACTTCCATGAAAAACAGTTTGACAGGTCTGGCGTGTCGAGCAACGCATGTGTTCAAGTTGGCGGAACTTGTGTGTGGGTGAAACAACAGACAACAGCAGGATGGAATGCGGGTGGAATCACGTAAATCCTACTATCCTACTAATATTATAAATGCGAAAGTCTGTGTGTGTGTGTGTATGTGTATGTCTGTTACCACTCAGTTCCTTCCATAACGGCTAAACGGATTTTGATGAAATTTGGTATGTAGGTACTTTAGGTCCTGGAATAGGATATAGGATACTTTTTATCGCGGAAAATTGTACGGTTCCTGAGGAATAACAACAAAACTTCATTCTGCAACGGCTGGGAATGTGACCAAAATATTGTTTTCCTCTGGTGTCAGAGTTTATCAGGCCGCTCAAGGACCTCTGAAATGGCTTAACGACTATCAATCGATAACAACCGGGACCGAATATTTAACGTGCCCTCCGAAGCCCGCAAGCGCTCAGATGTTATGCCACTAAAAGATCACCCATCAAAATGTGTGCCGCTGAGAACGTTGCTTAACTTCGGTGATCGATTAAGATCCCTCAGCCAACCGCAAAAAGTAGTACCTAGGTAGTATAGGTACACTTATTTCTAAAGCTATAACTTGATGAAACTCACGTTTTGATTTTCATACATCAACGCTGGGAAGCGTAAATGTGGTAACTACGCGATAGTTGCACAGATACACTCCAAAAACAATACCCTATTTCTTGGCTATCGGGTAAAAAATATTTCCCACCTTTTGGGTTGCCGTAGTCAGTTAAAAACCTAGACCAACATAGTATAATTTTATAATTCTGTTTTCACATAATGGAATTGTCTTTTCCCAGTATCACTGTAAAACTCCATTGTATCCGGGCGAAGCCAGGCCGGTTTGCTAGTGAAATATAGGGTAGAGTGCTAGTTCTAGCAGCAGTGTAGCCATTCTCAGTGTTCCAACACTGGACTGCTTTTCTGTCAATAGCACTATCAAAAACAACGCGAATTGGATTTGAGGTTATAACACCGTTTATGTAATAAGGACCAATATAAATACTTTTAAATCCTTTCTGCCTACTCGATTCTCGTAAAATGGTGGTGTGGCATTTAATTTATTAGGTGGTGTGCAAGCTAAAATTATAATTTTAAAAAATGATAGGTTTAAGCCCTTTTGAGACGGAGCGAGTTGCTTCGGCTAACGGGAACAAGAAAGGACTCTGCCAAGAAATCATCCCGGCATTCACGTGGAGTGATTTAAAAAAAAACCTCCGAACGAGTCGCGAATCGAACCCGGGTCCCCCTGAACATGGGTCTCCCCTGGTGTTGACTTGTGTGTGCAGATATTACCTGTGTTTATTATCCTCTGAATTTAAGTTGGCTTGTGCGAGAAATAAAACAAGTTGCTAAATGTAATGAATTTCGTCATACTTTCGTTAAGACTGAGTTCTTATGAAATAATTTGTAATTTTCATTTCAGTTTCACAATAGTTTCCAACAATTTTTTCATTTTCGTTCTGTGAGAAAAAAGTTGCATTCGCACAACCCTACCAAATTTACCAACTAAGGGCCCTTACTTGGCTTCGAGCCCTGAAAAAGTGCAAGGTCGTGACGTCAGATTGTCGCTGCCTAAGTTCACAGCAAGGACACGAATACACCCTAGAATGTCCACTCAAGCCTAGGGGACCCAACACGCGCCCTTCCTCAAACCCTTGACATGTTTTCGATGTTCTATTGTTTAAAGTGTTTCATTCGTCGGTGTTCACAACTTTGCACGGTGGCGGAAAACACTTCCTACTTTCACAAATACAAATGGAACTCGAAAAAAGTAAAATTCGACACGATATAAATCTAGGTGGACACTGGACACGATAAAATAGCATAGTCTATTCGCTGTTTCTTCACACATTTTGAATCGAATCTTTGAAAAATAACCTTATGCATGACGTGCTTGGTTCTTTCCTACATATGCGACGTAATACAGGCGTTTCATACATTTCTTAACATAACAGTACCTCGTTTTTACTTAAATTGAACTATGAATTATAATATTTCATTAATAATTAATATGAATGAAAATAGGGAGAAAAAAATTGTGTTGGTAACGCCTGGTAAGAAACAGTTCTTAAGCAAAATAATATTACATTGAGTGCACACGAATCCGGTGCGTTATCCCTTCGGTGTTACCTAGACAAAGGCTTCAAGGGCAAGTTATCAAAGGTCACGTGGTAGCCTACTGAATTTGGACACAGCCATTGACTCGCCCGTCGTCAAGCATCTGTCAAAGTCATATGGTCAATAATGATGAAATGTGTTTGTTTACATTGGAATTTTCAACAGACTAAAGTAGTATATAATGGGCGGTTCTATTGCACCTGGCGCCTGGCAGGGAGCAGGTTGCGCGCCATCCNTTTTTAAAAAACAATTTAATAAAATTTTATATAAGTTTAAATTTACTGGCTAGCAAAATGGCCACCATGGGATCGAATGTTCTAGAATGTACTGGATGGCAACATGGCCGCCAACTGGCTGCCAAAATGGCCGCCAACATGGCGGGAGGTTGGGCGCGGGGGAGGGGATGGCGCGCAACCTGCTCCCTGCCAGGCACCAGGTGCAATAGAACCACCCATTATATACTACTGAGTAACCCTTTTATACGACTATAATACTTTGAATAACTAGAGTATATTTTATTTTTACTGAAACTAAGTTAAATAAAGAGTACAGCCATCTCGAAGCACTTACTTACATAAACAGTTCCTAACTTCAAATCCTATCCACGTTGTTTGTGACGGAGCTATTACGGACTGTTCACGGTAAACTGAGCACTCCTGAAAGCCCTGCTTAAGATCTACTTGTACGCACATTGTGTAGTCTTCCACCACATGTGAAATTAACTCTGCCAGGGGCCTGATCGTATCATTCATGCGTCGGTAAAGTGAAACTGTTAAATTATTGGAAAATTAAATGCTTTTAAATCTGCTAATTATTACATATATCTATGAATTAAAAAGACACAAAGCAAAAGAAATAATTTCAGTATTCACAAATGTTTACCAGACACAATTTTTCAACGACGAGATATGGAACTACTTTCCCTCCGTCGTCACCGAAGCCACTGGGGCCTTGAAAGTCAATATACGCAGGTATAGACACTGACATTTTTCAAAGGTTGATTTCAAAAGTGCTTAAATAACCGCGAACAGCCTACAGTAGAAAAGCAGTCCAATGTTGGAACCGTATACTAAAGATGAGGTATAGACCGATCTTGCTGGCTGCGCAGAACCAATCTACGTGTCCCAACATCGAATTGCTTTTCTGCCAAAACTGCTGGCAGAAACGGCATGGATTGTATTTGAGGTTAGGACTCTGCTTAGTAACAAGTGTTTTGAAGCGCTAGCATACTTCCTCTAACCAATTCGTAATGCAGTTCGATTAAATTAAAATTGGTAAATGTATTTCGTTCACATAAAAGTGCTGATCTTTTGAAAATAAAGGCATATATAAACCAAAACATATTCATCACTGTCGACCGTGGGACTTTGAGAGTTGTGTTCCTTTAGGGCGAGTGAATGTTGGGTACATGCGCAGAAGAAGAATGATCGGTCTACCTCATCCTTAGTCCATGGTTGGAACACGGAGAGTGGCCACTGCGCAGCTACTGCGCTCTACTCGTTTTGCGGCCTGACCAAGCCAGAGGAACCTAACTCGGGATTTAGCGTGTAAAGGTCGGGGTTCCTCGCAGCGCGTGTGGCACGTTCAGGCCTGCCAACTCTCCCAGAGCACACACGCAGCCCACGCGAGGCAAGCGCGGTCCAACGCGCGAACGCAAATACATTACGTCGCCGGAGAAGTGCGAAAAAACAACCAAGCACAGGGCAGCTCTGTTAAGGCTCCCGCCTACCTAGAACATTGAGGCCGAGAAGCGTTGGCGCGATAAGGGCGACACCGCCACGCGCATCAAGTGCGTCATCGCCGCTAAGCGCGAGGCTCTGAACTGGCGTGCAGTGTTCCCGTCGCGATGCGTGTACCACTGCACCTATGGGACGTTCAATGGTGACGCTGTTATTTTATTGGTGGAAAGTCTGTATGAAGGTTTACTGCACGGCCCTCGAGTAGTTTTGTTATGTATCTGAAACATATATTTTGATATACAACGCCCTGAAAAGGCCGGTTTTTTTTAGCAATTTTGGAGTACTCTGCAATGGAGTTTCTCATGTGCGTGGCGTCTTGAAAGCACTCAACAGCCCTCGCTTGATGCGTGCGTTGTTTTTGTAGATCAGCACACTGGACGCACGTTTAACAGTTTCGTAGACAAACGAGTATTTCAGGCGCCAGGTAGGCATATCAGGCTGCACAATATTGGGTTTTCACTATTTTTGCCATAATTTACACATAAGAATTTTTAACGAAATTTCTTGCACGACATGCCACAAATAATATTTTCTAAAGCTTTTTCAAACTATTACAACTCTACAGCATTTATTAATTTTTGACTAGTGACTGCCGGCAAGAAGTAAGTAATTTTTTTTACTTGCGGCGGTTACAGAAATGATATTGGCAACAATAATCTACCAATACATGTTTTAGAGCATGTGTAAAGCAATGCATGACCTATGCCTTGCCGATGTGCAAAATAAAATATAGAATTTTTAATGGAATTTGAGGCTAAAATTTTGTAAATCCAAGATGGCGGGGACCGATCCACCTTAGAAGCCGCTCGAATCTTTGCGCTCGGAGCACATGGCGAATTTAACTATGCGACACCCAAGGGTCAGAAAATTATATGCATCCCCTTTTCTCACTGAGATGAATGATCAGGAGGTTACAAAAACAGGGAGGAAACCTGCGACGGCTTCGCTCCTTTGTGCAGCATTCTTTATAGTCGGTGGTGGTGCGTGGAGGAATGAAGCTAGGGAGGCTGTAGATACACACGTACTCGCTATCGTCGACCATCTACGACGACACGCGCAATGACAATGAGCGCAGCAAGGTCGGTCGGAGCAGAACGGCCTTGGCCGGCTCATAGCGCATGCGCGCCTGTTCTCGTGTCAGCTCTGGTTACGGCGCCACCGTCCGGCCGCGCAACACCTCGGAATACACAAGTGAGGTGACACGTGTCGTGCACTCCTGCCGCACGCGCCGGCGAAACTACCTCCACTGGCCGGCAGTATGGCGGAATATCGTTCCAATATCCAGCTCCTCGTGAATGACTTGCCAGGCGGCGGCTCGGCTAATAGTGCTGACCATCCGTGCTAGCCAACGGTTGACTCCAGTCAAGACTGGCTCCAGCCAAGACTGGCTTCAGTCAAGACCGACTCCAGTCAAGACCGACTCCAGTCAAGACTGGCTCCAGTAAAGACTGGCTCCAGCCAAGAATGACTCCAGCCAAGAATGACTCCAGCCAAGAATGACTCCAGTCAAGACCGACTCCNAAGACTGGCTCCAGCCAAGAATGACTCCAGCCAAGAATGACTCCAGCCAAGAATGACTCCAGTCAAGACCGACTCCAGTCAGGACTGGCTCCAGTAAAGACTGGCTCCAGTCAAGACCGGCTCCAGTCAAGACCGGCTCCAGTCAAGACCGGCTCCAGTCAAGACCGGCTCCAGTCAAGACCGGCTCCAGTCAAGACTGACTTCAGCCAAGACTGACTCCAGCCAAGACTGACTCCAGCCAAGACGTAATCCACAAAAGTATGGTGCCACCCAAGATGTGACTCCACGAAAAACTGGCTCCTTATGCTAGATAATGTCTGGAGGGATTACCTCTCTCAAAGAAGGCCGGCAATTCCCGGTCGTGTCGCTCCCGGATTTTCACATGTGGGAATCGCCCCCGTTTCCCCCACCCTTTCATACCGGCGCTGCTCCATCCTCACCTAATTTCACTCTCATAACGTTGCCCAAATCTCTTAACTCAACTGCCAGTGCACGGCATTAACGAACAGGCGCAGTTACACATACAGAGATCTGACGATTAATATCACGCACTCGGCACATCGGCACACAGGAAGGCTCCTGGATACCTGGAGTTGTTTTGAGAGTTCAAGATCCCAAAGAAAGGGGAAGATACCGCGAGCGACACGAGCACGCACGACTGGCGCCCCATCGCTCCTACGGGCAAGACGCGCAGTGTTTCCCTCAGTTCGCTGTACTATGCATATTATATATGTATGTATATATATATATATAATAGCAGGACCTCATTACACGTGATGAAAGCCCACAGATCAAATTACGTCCGTATGGCTGTGCCTTTCNATAATAGCAGGACCTCATTACACGTGATGAAAGCCCACAGATCAAATTACGTCCGTATGGCTGTGCCTTTCTCCTGCCTATTATGCAAACAGCGCAGGCTAACTATATATATAGGCTGTTAACGGTAAAGTGAGCACTTTTGAGGCCCTAGTTACCTTTTTTTACTTCAGACATTGGTNACGGGCAAGACGCGCAGTGTTTCCCTCAGTTCGCTGTACTATGCATATTATATATGTATGTATATATATATATATAATAGCAGGACCTCATTACACGTGATGAAAGCCCACAGATCAAATTACGTCCGTATGGCTGTGCCTTTCTCCTGCCTATTATGCAAACAGCGCAGGCTAACTANCAGATCAAATTACGTCCGTATGGCTGTGCCTTTCTCCTGCCTATTATGCAAACAGCGCAGGCTAACTATATATATAGGCTGTTAACGGTAAAGTGAGCACTTTTGAGGCCCTAGTTACCTTTTTTTACTTCAGACATTGGTTATTATTTAACTACCTTTTTAAATCAATATTGCCATGTAAGTAATAAACGCAGTGTATAGATTCCACCGCACTCTGAAGATAACGGTTAAGGCTAAAATAAAATATATTTACTTACTATTATTAATAATGAGAGGACTTTCAAAAGTGCTCACGTTACCGTAAATATCATATATATATATAATTTTTACGATTTTTTAAAAATGAATTTTATATGATAAAAGTAAGCAAAGAAATACGGGCTTGGGCAATTAATTTTTACCTTTTCTGGCAAAAAGTCGTATTACTAGAATATTTATTTACTGAGTTACGCGTAACCGAGCAAACAACTATTTCACAGAATGCCGCAAAGTTTTTCTCCGGTTACCAAAGAAAGCAATCAGGCCCCAAACTCACCCCCAACTCCCTTTTCAAAGTTTACCACAGGCATGCAGCGACCGCTCAACAGATGCCTACCTGCCGTGACTAATACTTAAAAAGCGTCGTGCCTTGAAGTAAAAGTTTATTTAGCCAAGAGAAACAAAAAAGAAAAAGAAGTTTCCCTTTAATGGCATGCACTGCGATGCTCTGAAAGGTTTGCCATGAAAAGAATCAAGTTAGAGAAGGGGAAGGGGGGGGGGAGATGAACAGCGACACAATCCACTCTGGTTCACTGCAGGGCTGATGGCTCAAGTTTTCCAATTTACTGGAAGCGCTTCGCGGGGCAGCGATGCTACCAACCAAACAGAGTGACACACATAAAATTACGTAAAATGTCTTCCACATAACGTCGAGTGCTGTTGCGATCACGTCACAACAAAACAACATGGCGGTACTTTCTGCGACGGAAAATTTTCTTTCCTGTTTTTTTTTTTTTAAGGTGAAGAGAGTACTCGAACTAGCTAGCTGCCTGATAAAGAATGGAACACTTTTGAGAAATTCGCCACGAGTAAAGATACAAAACAGAAGGGAAAACGAAGCAGATGAAGCAATTGGCTGGCCAACATCGGATATTATTAGCGAAACAACCTGACCTTGTTAAAGGGCAAAAACTTTAACTGTCTCGAGCTTCCGCAGTGCTGCGCCAGTACCAATGACGCAATAGAACTGCTCTACAATGGTGTCACGTGCTCTGGAGCTCTGACTGCGGTGGAGTAGCGGCTGGAGCGCTTGCCTTCCAGCAAGGCGGACCGGGTTCGATTCCCGGCGAGGCTGCTCCAGGATTTTCGCACGCAGGGGTCGGACGTTACCGCTAGTCGGCAGGTTTTCTCGGGGATCTCCAATTTCCCCCACCCTTGCATTCCAACGCCGCTCCTTACTCACCTCTCTTGACCCTCGTCGGCTCTCAAGAGTCCACCTTGGACGTATTTTTGTTTCACCGTAGCTTACTTTTCGGATAAAATATTAGAAAACGAGAACTTTCAAGGCATATCTTAACAGGTATTTTTAAGTCCACAATATTTTGCCCATTATTTTTTTTTTGTTATTGCGTTTGTAAGGATAATAAAGAATAACTCATTAATCATTATTTTTCAGTCTAAAATAAGAAAATAAAGGCTGAAGTCAGTCCATTCCGGATTCAAGAACTTTATAAAGTAGTCCTGTACGTAATATTGTTTGAATTTTAATAATAGATCTTAAGAGCAGGTTACAAAGAGATACGGATATACACGCAGTGAGGAGGGCACCACCAACTGAGGCACGGCTGCCAACATGACAGAGTGGAGACACGTTCTGGGGCGACTCGTCAGCCGGGTGTGATTCCCGGCGACAGCCCAGAGCGCTGCAGGCCAGTCTGGCAATTCGCCTCAGCAGTTGCCAGCGAGCACTAAGCCCCCGCCCTGCTCAGAGGAAGGGCGTTAAGAGGATTAACGAGCTTCAACTCGACACGTTCTGGCGGCTCCCGCTGCCAGAGAAGCAGGCGGGAGTAGAGTGCCGTCGTCGCTCAGGAAGCGCGGTCCGCGCCAACCACCGCACACTTCTACTTTATTTTAAATGTGCACGGAGTAGTCCATATGGCCTCGGAGACATCCCGTACAGCCATAAATTCCATAAACAGTAGCACACACACACAAAAAAAAATTAGTATAAGAACAAAAACTCTAGAACATTCCACAAATCAAGAACAATAAAAGGTCCCTTAATTACAACGCCACTGCCAACAAAAATGCAACGTTACCGTACGTGTAGAGTATGTGTCGGCTACAAAGGCAGGACTTTGACAGACAGTGTGTGGTCAGAAACGAAACTAACAACGATCAACGTACAAAACTTAATATCAACTGACGCGTAAACGAATGAGAGTGAAAATTGTGTCGGCATTCTGACAAACCTGTCGACATGCGAGAAGGAAGGAGCTTTTGCGCAAATGATTAGTAAAATTTATTTTACGGTCACAAAACAGCGGTTATTTTGTATAATAAACCAAAACTTCGTGTTAATAGTCAAGGGTAGTTGTTTTTAATTAATTGCGACTTAAACGGCGTTTCGTTCTATCTCAACACCTCTATTCCTATGCTCAGTTCACCTCGTGCACGCCGTATGTTAATTCTATGAGACCGCAATTAAGAGTTTTTCTCCCACATATTTTACACAATAATGTATCAAATCAGAGTAGTTTCAAGCCAGTACGATGCGAGAGCTGACATTCAATAAGTCACGACAATTTTTTGTTAAAGCCACCAACTGCCCTGCCTATCTCTTGCGCGCTTTCACGCCACGCCTGCCACGAAATTACTCGTTTTCATGTGCAAAATACAAATACATGATGAACTAATGCCCAGGTTGTGATGTTTTCCTGGAGCTCTGCACATTTTTTTTTTTTTTTAAGTAACGTGTTTCTATTCGCCATGTAATTGGTGGCCTTTGCCACGGCTCGCCAGTTTGTGTCACGTGCGTCCGCTCCTCGCCCCGTCCGCTAGAGCTGTCACTCGGCGAAAACAAACGTCATTAAGCTCACAACGTTCTGCGCAGGAATATTTAAAACAAATAACATATATGTTAACGTGACGTGTTGTCATTAAGACGCACTCCTCGCAGCGGTTAATTTACGATTAGCCTCGTTGCATGGCCAAAAATTTATCATACTGTACACTTCGTCTTGTTGGCCAACCAGTAACGAGCGGACATCACTTCTAATCGCGAAATACTTTGTTACTATAAACCAGAAGTGCGATCCAGAAGAATCAACCTCAAACTACTAATACACTGAAGAGCCAAAAGAAACTGGTATAGGCGTGCGTATGCAAATAACAGAAGTATGGAACCAATCAGAGTAACGCGATGGAGTCGGCTGCTAGATCGGTTACTGCTACTGCAATAGCAGGTTATCAAGATTTAAGTGAGTTTGAACGTGGTGTTATAGTCGGCGCACGAGAGATAAGACATAGCATCTCCCAGGTAGCGATAACATTCGGATGTTCGCGTACGACCATTTCACGAGTGTAACGTGAATATCGGGAATCCGGTAAAACATCACATCTTCGACATCGCTGCGGCTGGAAAAAGATCGCGAAAGAACGGGACAAGCGACGACTGACGAGAATCATTAAACGTGACAGACGTGCAACCCTTTTTCAAATTGGCGCAGATTGGATTTGTGGACTGCCCTGCAGGATTCATGGTGTGAATTGCCTCCTGCATACCTTCAGACATTAGTCAAGTCCATGCCACGTCGTCTTGCGGCACTTCTGCGTGCTCGGGGGGCCCTACACGACAATAGGCAGGTGTACCAGTTTTTTTTTTTTTTGGCTCTTCAGTGTATTTCCAGCCTTGACATCCCACAAGCTGTAACGTCTAAATTGATTTGCATGGTTAACTACAATTACAGCCTTCGAGAACGTCAAATCAAATTCGCCAACAGTAACAAATGGAACAGTGCTGCACAGTTTTGTTTTA
The DNA here is from genome assembly GCA_002778355.1 of Clitarchus hookeri. NCBI lineage: Eukaryota > Metazoa > Arthropoda > Insecta > Phasmatodea > Phasmatidae > Clitarchus > Clitarchus hookeri. Next base: position 225,883 of record NQII01001084.1, on the reverse strand, counting down.
CAAACATGTGTACATTACTGGAAGTAACCATATATGACGCACATGTCACAGCAATGAGCAATTATCTCTTGAGAAATGGTTCGTGTAAAAAGTATATGACAAAAATACTGACCACAATTGAAAAAAAATACTGTAAGAGTGATTTGTAAAGCCTTGCTGCATAAAATCGCGTTTTACAGCCTGCATGCGCACACATTTTTGAGTTGTGCTTATATTTAAACTTATTTCCTTTTGTACTTCCATTCTTCACAGTTATAATTTCCTGATAAGTATGTTATGCATGCTTTCCTATTATCACTTACATAACCAGCAATTTTTGAGACAAAAGTTCATATATAAATGCACTAAAATCTGTTTGGCTGTTAAGCAGGTCGAGGTATAGGTACTCACGCAAGTGGATAAATGACAGCATGTAAATCAACTTTACTACTACTAGTTAACGGCCCTGCCTATCAAGTCGGCAGCCACGAAATTCAAATGGGGAATCAATGTTAAATGAAATTCCTTCTCATTGCGTCAATTTTATAGATAAATATTTCAAACAAAAAGTATTCTACGTGAAATGTATTAAGGAATGTTATGCTAAGACATATTACCGTTTGTTTTGTTTAATATAGTTTTTCTAAAATTTATAATTAAAATTTACATATAACAAAAAAAGATGTATATACATATATATACTGCTTATATATATATTTTTTTCTTTCAAAAATAATTTTTAAACCAATATTTTTTGAAAACGTCGCGTCACAGCCTTTTTTTTTTTTTAAGTAGTTATCTTTAAAATTGACGCAATGAGAAGGAATTTCGTTTCATTGATTCCCCATTTGAAGTTCGCGGCTGCCGAACTGTTAAAATCTTGCCTTCGTAACTGAGACAGACTGTAAACTCAATGTAGTGGTAATATTCATACAACGCCATCTATGGTATGTGCAAATGAAGTAATAGAGATATTAATGTTACAGTAACACAATCTCTATACTTTGGTCCAATTCAAGAAGAATGCAGTAACATTTCTTTTAAGCGCTGCTTGACTAAGAGCGTACAATCACGCCGACAAAAGATGGCGCAGCACTCACGAGCACACAGCGTGTTCTGGCCCACAAAACTTTTCCTGTCGCTTGCCTCCCTCCTTCACCGCTCATATTTTCGGAGATTTATTTATTTTCCGGCGATACGAGAGCGGACATCTGTTGTTTATCAGTCGCCATGTTTGCTACCAAAGAATCGACAGTTGATAGATACGTCACAGGACTCGCCATGCCCCTCGCTCAAACCGCACCACAGTTTAGTTAAAATTCAATTTCCTGATTTTCTTTTTGGCGACTGCACAGTTCAGTGTTTGTGTTGTAAATGTTGTTTTAGATCAAAATAGGAGGTTTTATAACTTAAGTTTTGAATCACACAATTTATGTACAGCAAATTCATTATTTTCTGTGAAAAAAATTCTCCCAAATGAAGTCTTTTTTTTTTTGCTCTTGTTATTATTCATACTTTACTTCACTGTAACAAATACGACGAAATACAGCACGAAACACGTACATGACAACACGCTTTCCTGATAACATGCATGGGGAAGGCCACACGAGAGACTGGTGAATGGTAGCGACATATTGTGAAATATCGCACATGCTGGGTAATGCTATGATTTTTAAATTCTAATTAAAACGCGGTTTTTAAACTTAGGGAAAAATTTACCAATTTCAAGTGGAAAAATTAATACTGTATACTGAAATGAAAGTCATAAGATGCTCATGCGTTCAAATGAAAACACTGCGGATAGCCCAAAAATGTAAAAGACTGGGTTCGAGTACAGAAATAATTTACCTAGTTGCTATTCAGTTGATGAATTGTTGCTAATGCCTCAGAAAGCTGTTCACCAAACTGACTGAGGCCGTGTTCTAATTGACACGTTATGTAAACAAAATGGTCACGTGACCCGATTTCGTTGACAAAATCGGTGACTTAATTTTGTAATTTGCGTTTAGCATTTTGTCTGCTCTGAAGCTGACAAATTACCAAAACCCAAGTACCAGTTCACCGCCATATTAGTTTTGCTTGTTTGGAACGGTTAAATACACGCACATGTGAGGTTATTGAAATAGACAATTGTGTATCATACTCACAATAATTATTTCACAAAGCAAGTTGTTTAAATATTCTTGAAGTATGTAGTTCCCCAAACCAAAAATTTTCTTTCGTAACTATTTCACAGCATAATTGTATTGTTTTGTTCATTTGGAAATTGAAACGGCTATCTGACAACTTTCGGGAATAATTACTTGTATTTTATGATTTTTTTGGAGCTTTAATTTTGGAATCATGAACAGTTGAATGTCGTGGTATTCCGATTGAAACCTTACAAAATTTCCAAATATAAATTACAAGAAACGAAACTCAAAATGAATTGGAACACGGCCTGGGGGCACAAAAACCCCGCCGAAGCACTTACAAGTCGCACAGTAGAAACGTTGGTGCAAACCTGAGGTGCAACATATCTGCTGCTATTGTAACGCAACGCAATACGAGTGCGTAGTTCGCGCTGTCTCGACCAAAAACAAATCTGTGGCACATGTCATGAACAAGAACCAAACTTACGACCTCCGAGTACTCAAACTAGAACCACCGCGCGAGAAGTCGCAGTGGTGAATATCAATACTCGCATTACGGAGGACCTCAGTTCGCTCTCCGGTCCAGCCATCCTAATTTCTGTTTTCCATTGCTTCCCGAAACCACTCCTGGCGACCGCTAGGAAGGTTCCTTGCAACAGGCCATCGTCGATTCCTTCCTCGCGTGTGCTTCTCTGAGCAACTTGCTCCGTCTGTAATGACCTCGCTGTCGACGACGAGACGTTAAGCCCTACCTACCTCAACCTAGCCTTCTGCACCAATTGAAATGCACGACTCCGTCTCCCCGAGTGTCTGCTCGGATCCCTTCGTCGCGCTTTGCCATGCAAATTGCCTTGTCGCAAAGCCAACACACGACACGGAATTGCAACACCGACGCAAACGGGATTTCCTGGAATCATACCTCTGGCAGAATTTTAACGGCCACTTAAATCTTCGCAGAAGCAATCCGACGAACGTTGCGAGAAAAAGCAAAAATTTTAATTCATTTAATGCTAGCAATCTCCTCGGTCGAATTAGTTACGATGATCCAGGGGTTGCGCGTTTCAGACCCGCCTAAGCGATGGCTATCTCACGTGCTCTGATATAATTTACATTCCGTACGACGGATTTATTTTAGCCCTTACGATTAACTTTCGCCCAGATGGTGGGTAAGTCTAGTAACTGTTAGGAACAAACATGCTTCGTTCTGTTTCGTGTTTTCGTTCACATAGTGCAACATCAGAGCGTAAGAATAAAACGGGATGTGGTTGTATCGGAGACATGGCCATCGGTTTTACACGAATAAGTTTGCGTTAGCGGGTAATATTTTCCTTGTGATATGGGAATGAAATGGAAGTAACGAAATGAGTACTTAACTTTTATGGATTAAATAGAAATATCTAGACGAGGGCTTTCGTTTGGCACCAAACTCAGCGCGCTAGCACGTCGGAGTCGCGAGATACGACGCCCGGAAATATTCGCTCGCGTCTTAGATTGTCGCCTGTCGTCGCGGTGCCCCACCCGCGCCACGCGCATGCGTGGCGCCAAGTCAAGGTCATGCTCGCGTTGCATTTGTATATCCGGTCGAAAGAGAACACATTTATTTCGATCATATTACTACTCACGAAATAATAGTGTCGGTATGGATCACCCTGCAAACGTTACATCGCCGTTTCCGCCTCGGTACCTCATGCGTCGGTCTGATTTTAAAGACTTATTTACGCCAAACATTTACAAATATGTACATCATTACGGCAAATGTTATCTGCAAGGGTCAAAGTAATCCCTGCCTTACGGTTTGAGAAGTATTTATGAATTTGTTCAGAATTAGCACTACCAATAAAAAATCGTATGGTTACAAGTATCCTACTCTGCGTCGCTTCCCTTGCCCTGTCCCGCTCGAGCGGGCGAAGCGGTGTGTCAGGGCAGAGTTATAACTCGAGAAGTGCGCGGAGATTTATAAAAGAGTGCCGCTGTCGAGATACGCCTATCAGGACTCGTGTCGCCTTCTGTCATTGAGGGGATTGAATGAGGTTATCGTTGAAAGAATGTTCTGGTCATCACCACCGCCTCCCTCAGTGTGCTTCGGAGTGCGAGAAAACTTCTGCATCGGGCCAGCGAGACTATTTAAGCCGCGATAGGCCCCCGAACTGACAGTCTTAGAGTTTGGAGGATTGTACGATATTAAGAGCGAGGTGCGCGACGACAGCGAGGCGACGAACCAGTGAAGTGACGAGAGGCGACGAGAGTGACCAGCGAGAGTGAAGTCTGCGGACTGCGAGCATCGGTACAGTGGAGAGTGAGACTGGCGGGTGGGACTATTGAACTGGATGCGTAAGTGTAAGACATTTGGAATAATGGCGATATACATATTGAATGTGTGTAAATAATAAGTGTGAATTAAGTGATTAACCAATTTAGAGATCGTGATACAGACTTTATTGAGATAGACATTAAATATTGAGTTCACTGGGAGTAACAAATGTAATAATAGAAATAGGCAGTCTAGTTCTTTTATTTTATTAAGACATCCATCCCTTACGAACTCTGATACGCTCCTGGCGTCTTGTAACAGTATTATGCACAGACCCTTATTAACATAAACATCTGCAACACGTTTAGGCATCACTGTAAACAAGCCTATGTCATTTTTTCGGCTTCGATCACAAGGATGGCCCGTTTTCTGTTCTCACTCGGCAGCACAATAGACTGCCATCACATCGTTAACGGGTTCTCATTTTTCTCACAGCCCCCAAACTGTGACCTGGCGGCGAAAGAAACACAGACGCACAGGTGTTTTAAAGTATAGTCTTTCGCCAAATGATAACGCGAATTTCTCGTGTCGCTGTTGTGAGGAAATGGGAAGGTAAGTAAAGACAGACATTTTCCCGGAATGAAGATGGTAAATCGATTGGAATAAACCACCCGTAGTTCAATAGTTCGCATAATGAAGTCATGTTTTATTAACTGTATTCATTAAAGGAGCAAAACAAAAGTATTAAACTAAGCCACAAGCTTCACACACTAAGTGTCTACCACTACGCTAAACTGCACAACTGTAAATTTGGAAGTTTAAGTAAAAGTATTATTGTAACATTTTTAATCCCAAAGTCAACAATACGTTTGCTTTTCTTTCGCTATTTACGATACCTTGACTTTGCTCTGGCTACACACACTTACACACAGTCAGAAATTTACATAAAATTACACATTTAAATTTAATCTGTGAATATGAGTTCATTTATTTATAAATAACAAACGGAGCGTAATGAAAACCGCAGGCCATGTTTTTTTTTTTTGTAACTTGTTACATGTACCATACCAAGCAGAGTATTGCGAAATTAAAAATTCCCATTATGAATATTAAAACTTTATAGATGAGCGAATCGCATGTTTGGGAGGGGGTCACGAGAAGCGGTAACGAGAGGTACCTATTTTTTTTGTAACTCGTTATGTGTAGCATACCGTGTGATGTGAAATTTGAAAAAAAATTTAATTATGAATATTTAAACGTTACAGGGGAGAGAATCGCGTGTTTCACGGGGAGAAGGCACGTGATTTGTAATCAAAGAGGACGCGGGCAGAATTTGACCTAGTGCAGCGACGCACAGGTCAGCCCGCAGCATCATCACTCGTGTGTTTGCGCAAGTACCGCCGGCCGGTGGCTGTATGCACGGTCTGGGATGTGACGTGCGAACTGACTGCANGGACTCGCGTCGCCTTCTGTCATTGCGGGGATTGAATGAGGTTATCGTTGCAAGAATGTTCTGCACCGCCTCCTTCAGTGTGATTTGGAGTGCGAGAAAATTTCTGCATCGGGCCAGCGAGACTATTTAAGCCGCGATGGGCCCCCGAACTGACAGTCTTAGAGTTTGGAGGATTGTACGATATTAAGAGCGAGGCGTGCGACGACAGCGAGGCGACGAACCAGTGAAGTGACGAGTGGCGACGGGATTGACCAGCGAAAGTGAAGTCTGCAGACTGCGAGCATCTGCACAGTGAAGAGTGAGACTGGCGGGTGGGACTATTGAACTGGATGCGTAAGTGTAAGACATTTGGAATGATGGCGATATACATATTGAATGTGTGTAAATAATAAGTGTGAATTAAGTGATTAACCAATTTAGAGATAGTGATAAAGACTTTATTGAGATAGACATTAAATACCGAGTTCACTGGGAATAACAATAATAGAAATAGGCAGTCTAGTTCTTTTATTTTATTAAGACATCCATCCCTTACGAACTCTGATAGGCTCCTGGCGTCTTGTAACAGTATTATGCACAGACCCTTATTAACATCAACATCTGCAACACGTTTAGGCATCACTGTAAACAAGCCTATGTCATTTTTTCGGCTTCGATCACAAGGATGGCCCATTTTCTGTTCTCACTCGGCAGCACAATAGACTGCCATCACATCGTTAATGGTTTCTCATTTTCTCACAGCGCCCAAACTGTGACCTAGCGGCGAAAGTAACACAGACGCACAGGTGTTTTAAAGTCTAGTCTTTCGCCTAATGATTAAGCGAATTTCTCATGTCGCTATTGTGAGGAAATGGGAAGGTAAGTAAAGACAGACATTTTCCCGGAATGAAGATGGTAAATCGCTTGGAATAAACCACCCGTAGTTCAATAGTTCGCATAATGAAGTCATGCTTTATTAACTGTATTTATTAAAGGAGCAAAAAAAAAAAATTAAACTAAGCCATAAGCTTTACACACTAAGTCTCTGCCACTACGCTAAACTGCATAACTGTAAACTTGGAAGTTTAAGTAAAAGTATTATTGTAACATTTGTAATCCCAAAAGTCAACAATACGTTTGCTTTTCTTTTGCTATTTGCGATACCTTGACTTTGCGCTAGCTACACGCAGTTACACACAGTCAGAAATTTACATAAAATTACACATTTAAATTTAATCTGTGAATGTGAGTTAATTTATTTATAAATAACAAACGGAGCGTAATGAAAACCGCAGGCCATGTTTTTTTTTGTAACTTGTCTCTTGTACCATACCAAGCAGAGTATTGTGAAATTAAAAATTTCAATTATGAATATTAAAACTTTATAGATGAGCGAATCGCATGTTTGGGAGGGGGTCACGAGAAGCGGTAACGAGAGGTACCTATTTTTTTTGCAACTCGTTATGTGTAGCATACAGTTTGATGCGAAATTTAAAAAATTTTAATTATGAATATTTAAACGTTACAGGGGAGAGAATCGCGTGTTTCGTGGGGAGAAGGCACGTGATTTGTAATCAAAGAGGACGCGGGCAGAATTTGACCTAGTGCAGCGACGCACAGGTCAGCCCGCAGTATCATCACTCGTGTGTTTGCGCAAGTACCGCCGGCCGGTGGCTGTGTGCACGGTCTGGGATGTGACGTGCGANGGGGGGGACGCGTGTGTCCATTAGCGATTCACTAATACTTGACTCCCTACACGTACCAGCAAATCCATAAGCATCACTTTGAGTATTCCCATTTACATATCTCGCTCTTATCTACTCGTTCATTTTTTTTTTTTCACCCACCGTGCTTAATAGGTTGATCGAGCTCTATAGTACGTTCACGGTTACCTCCTACTATACTGAAGCCGTGCTTGAGTTCTACTTCCTGGATTTTCCTCCGTCTCGTGCAGGCACAGCTTAATCGTGTCTAGAAAATTACACCAAAGTGACGACACACCACATTCATGCGTACTCAGTATTATAATGTTTTGTATAAGAACTATTTATTACTAGGCGTTACCAACACACCCATTTTCGCTAAATTTTTATTCACATTTAATATATAAGTGAAACATAATTTATATTAAAATATGAGGAAAATTTCAATTTAAGCAATATGAAGTTATTATCATATTAAGACAAACAGCTTGTGATATATGACAGGAAACAACCAAACACGTCATAAAAGGGGTAATTTTTCAAAGGTTTTATTTATGAAGTGCAAAGATACTGCGAATAGCCCACAGGCATTAAATAAAGTCGTCGGATATGGAGTCCAGCACTTCTGATAATAGCAGATGCAACACTCACTAAGGTAAGGCTTTCACCGGGTAACCACTTCGTCCATTCTGACATCAGCGAGAAAGGTGGACCACATAGGGCTAAAGTTAAAGATCTACACCCCGTATTTGACACTTGTTCACACACACACATTTTTTCATGTCCTCATTCCCCACCTAACTAACGAAGGGAAAAACTTAGGATGATCCTTGGACAGAAATAGTGATTGCCGTACTCTTAATTAGAAAGAGAGATATACGGACTCGTCCGTGTACGGAAACATTTGCAGAATAAAATGTATACTGACACTGAAGTCACTGGAGCTTGGGATGCAGTGCAGCGGTAGGAAGATCAGGTGATTGCATTCAGGTGCACGATCAGAAACCGGCACCAACAAACCCACAGCCTTTCTGTGGGTAATGAAGTAGTCCGCTGAGGGCACATCCGCATTTTAAACTGGATACTGCTAGTGTAGAGGACTTACACGAACACTTCTTATAGGCGGTCAGTTATTTGTTACGTGTATAAATGCTCGTCAGATATTCCATATGGGTAGAAACACTGCACTGAAAAGAAAAAAAAAAAAAAATTTTGTAGCGGACAGAGTGTTATGCTGATATTCACACAGCGAAATATTTTTGTGGTGAACACAAGATTTCTTAGCTGTCACAACTAAATTTTTGTGACCAAACAATTATCATTTTGTGTTAGCTACAAAAAAAGTCTGGGAAGTTAAATACCAACAAAAAATTTTGTAGCCACCAACCACTAAATGTATTTTTTATTTAATTACGGGAAATCGCGAAAAATATATGAGACAGCGTATCTCCAATAACACTATAGCTAGTTTCTCTTTTTAAGGTTGGGAGATCAGATTTTCCTACTCGGGTAAGTTCTCTGCAGACCAATCACAAACGTCCTGCTTCACAGTATCGGAATCCGTGTTGGCCCAATGAAGTGGTATGGTAGCTTCATACGTGCATTCCAGCCAATTACGGAAGAAAGCTACCGGAGTTGTGTACAGTACGTTGAATTCTAGCAAACAGTCAGCTTTTCCCGCGATAAACCGTCGTCTCTACTAATGCGTCGTGGGGACAGGCAAAATTCGCTTTACTATATGGAAGCCCGCTATGGTTCACCGTCCTGTATACATTCGAGTTCGGCGTCATTTGTCATTGTTTATTGCAACAGTGAGGACCCGTTTATCCTTTTGACTTGGTTGGATGTGACTGTCCTTAGTTGTTTCCGATTGGTACAAAACAGCCCAGGGCGTCAGACCGATGACATGGGTAATACACGCACACACTGAGAAAAAAAATTTGCTGAACAAAACAAAGTTTGATTGGCGCAGCCATCCACGATAATTGCTTGTATAAGTCAAATTAAATATTTTGTTGATGAAACCAAATTATTTTGTTGTTCTTATTTGGTTGGTGCAACTAAAGATTTGCATTTTTCTACGCAGGGTCTACATTAAACTGTTTCGATTGCAATAAATACAAATTAAAGTACGACCAAGTTTCGAACCCGGATCATTTGCGCCCGAATGCTACGCCCTAGAAGCGTCAGTTAAATGCAACACAAACTCTAGAGCTGTGCTTCAGAACGAAGACAATCAAACGAGTAGCCAAGAAAAAGTATACATTTGATTCAACTAAATGTTTTGTTTACAGTATAATTTTTTTGCCACACAGGTTTTATTTAGTCATGCATGTATTTTGTCAGACGTGCAAAATCATTTTTGTTGGTTTTAAAGTATTGAATGCTCAATACAATATTTTGTTTGGACTACTAAATATGTGTTTGGCCCAATAAAAACATGTATTTTGTTGGCTGAAACATATATTTCTCCCAGTGTACATGTGTTGAGATAAGTCTGTCTTGAATTAATAACGGGAATCTTGCAGAGATGTGCAGAGTACTGTAGGGATCGTATAAAGATACAGGAGGAGGGGGGAGGGCCGGGGAGGCGTGTCTCCCCCCCCCCAACTTTTTACACTAATAAATAATTGGTTAATTTATTAGCTTTAGTTGTACTGTATAACATAATCAGTAATTGTTATAACTAGAGACCGGATTATATGTAAATGCATATTTTGGATATTTTTACAGGTTTTAGCATATTTTAATGAAAACCTACTGATGTGTCATATTTGCGCTATTTTTACAGATCTAAATACATTTAGGCAGGTACATTTCCAACGTAACGACGTTGCTTGCTACCAACCTAAATTAAACGCACGGCTTTCTTAGCATTCACGCATCTTTTGCTTAGGCAAGTAAACACAGAATCGCGCGGGACAAGAACGGGTGACACCTTCTCGCTTCTACCGCACTTCTCCCACAGGCCAATCAAAACAAAATACGCGCGGTTTTGTTGACATAATAACTAGCTGTGCACCGCTAGTTTCATTCGTCTTTGATTTTGTGACAATTTAAAGTGTACGATTCCTCCAGAGAAAAAGTGTCTCAACGTGGATAGTGGACTATCCTGGAATATTTACTTACGACGGGAACATTTTATTCTGTCGAGTTTGTGAGAAAAATTTTTCGTGCATGAAAAAATGTCAAATAGACCAGGATGTCAATACAAATCTTCATACCGCAGCGTTGAACAAGAAGGGTCCACTGCGGCAAGTAGCAGTGCCTCTACTTCTAAAGGCAAACAGAAAAACGAGTTTTGCTTGGAATTATGTGAAGCATTGCTTGCAAGNCAGAGAAAAAGTGTCTCAACGTGGATAGTGGACTATCCTGGAATATTTACTTACGACGGGAACATTTTATTCTGTCAAGTTTGTGAGAAAAAATTTTCGTGCATGAAAAAATGTCAAATAGACCAGGATGTCAATACAAATCTTCATATCGCAGCGTTGAACAAGAAGGGTCCACTGCGGCAAATAGCAGTGCCTCTACTTCTAAAGGCAAACAGAAAAATGAGTTTTGCTTGGAATTATGTGAAGCATTGCTTGCAAGTAATATTCCTGTTTCCAAACTATCAAATCCTACCTTCNCGAGTTTTGCTTGGAATTATGTGAAGCATTGCTTGCAAGTAATATTCCTGTTTCCAAACTATCAAATCCTACCTTCAAACGTTTTCTAGCAAAACATTGTTTCAATCAAAATATACCAGATGAATCAACATTACGTAAAAATTACATACCAACAATTTACAAAAATGTCTTGGAAGAGATACGGAATGACCTCAAAGATAGCATTGCATGGATTTCAGCTGACGAAACTACAGACCGTTGCAGCCGTTATATTGCAAATATTATAATCGGAAAATTGGAAATAGAGCCTTCTTCTTCTTATTTGGTAGCCTGCAAAGAACTTCAAAAGACAAATCCGTCAGATTTGTGAATGAGGGTATAAATATAAAAAAAATATTTTCAGATCCTTCTGTAGATGAAAAAGTGTACATATTTCTCTCAGATGCAGCCTCCTATATGATCAAGGCAGCCAAAAGCTTGAAACTCATGGTTTGACGTTGAATGAATCCATTCAATTGATGTGTAAAATCCACCAGAAGGAACTCCGAATTGCCAGAAGTATTCCCACATAAACTTAAAGAAAAGTTTGATAAAATTGTACACAACAACCCCGGCTTTTAACCGTTGTGTCTAATTAATAGTTTTATTAATGGCACGGGCGAACTTTTTCCTGAGACGATATCTGCTAATATAGCACCTAAATTCAAGTATTGCCAGGTAACCTCGGTGGACGTGGAACGTTCCTTTTCCACTTATAAAAGTATTTTAAGTGATAGAAGGTACAACTTTACAACTGAACATTTAGAACAATACATGATTGCAAACGTTTACAAAAACAACCAAGAATTTCATTCGATTTTATCAAATACAAAAAACTATTCGATTTTTTTTGTTTTATTTTATGTTGCATATTTTTTACATGCAACTTGAATATTTTAGGCATATTTCATGCATATTTCAGTATTTTTATGTTGCATGTAATCCGGTCTCTAGTTATAACTGTTTTTCGTAGGACTTATTTTATGCTTACAGTATTAACAACTTTCTGTATAGTGCTGATTGGAGATGTCAAACTTTATATAGTGCATGCATTAAAATTAATGCAAACAACCTAAGGAAATTGCGGGTTACCTAACAGAAACTGCTCTGTAATTAAAATCCATGTTTGTGAATAATTGCTATATTATTTTACAGGTAAGTCTCCCCTCCCCCAAACTCTAGTGACACTTGTGCACTGGTGGTGGGGACGTGGATGTAAAGTTGTAGGTACTCACTCGCCGATCCTCTGTCCATTCCAGCAGTCGGCGGTGTCGCGTGTCTCTGCGAAGCTCTCGTCGGAGCAGAGCGACTCTGCGAGGTTGGCGTAGAAGCCGCGGCTCTTTGACAGACTCACCACGAAGATGTGCAGCCTGCTGGCGAGGCTCGCCTCCTCCCCGCCCTCCCCTGCACACACACACACACGCACTCAAACACACACTCGATATAAGGTAGACCGATCCCGCTGGCTGAGCACAACCAGTCCGCCGTGTCCCAGCACTGCCAACACGACTAGCAAAAACGGCGTGGATTGGACTTGAGGTTAGAACGCTTTTTACGTGAAAAACTGCTTTCAGATGTATGTATACTTACTCTCACCAATTTGTACTGCAGTTTAATTAAATTCAAACTGGTGAAAATATCCTGCTCCTATATACAAGCGCTTGTCTTTTAAAATTAAGATACAAACAAACACGTCCCCCACCGTTGACCATGTGACTTTGACAGAAGTGGTCCTTTGGGGCACTTCAATGTCGGGTACATGCGCAGAAGACGAATAAGCGGTCTACCTCATATTTAGTTTATGCACTGAAAACCAGCTCAAGTGTAGGATGTTCACGGTTAATTGAGCGCATCTGAAATCAACCTTTGGAAAATGTCACTGCCTGTAACTACTGTATTTTATAGAGGCACATTAAGTCGCATGCGCCCAGTAAAGTTGGTAACGATGGAGGCAAAGTAGTTACGTGTCTCAACGTTGAATTTAAAGTGCTAGGTAGTAGGTACACATTTGTGAATACTTAAATTATTTATTTTCCTTTATTTTTTTGTGCACATAAGCGAGGGAATAAGTAAATTTGTGGACAATTTACTTTTCTAATAATCTCGCAGTTTCACTTGATCGACGTATGAATAAAGCGAGCAGGCCAATGACAAATGCTAATCCTACATTTGGCGAAAGACTAGACAGTGCGCGTATAAGTAGATCTTGAGAAGGGCTCCAAGAAGTGTTCCGTTAACCGTGAACAGCCAATACCAAGCCGAACCCAACTTGCATGTACACACGGGGGGCTTATCGACTAGTAAACTGGGATTCTAAGCCGGAATGCCATGGTACGAAAGCAAAGACTCAACGAGCTTGTTCTATGCCCGACTAGAGCACCCTCGGATTTTCGCACGCGGTGAACGAGGCGGACGTTGCCGTTTACCAGTGAGTTTTCTCGGGTTACTTTCGTTCCCCACGTTCTTGCATTCCGCCGCCGTGTATCTCTCCCGACCGTCCTTTCAGTGATGGCGGGGACCGATGGGTCGAACTCGAAAACCCGCCTCTAGGTCGGTGTTGGCCCACTATACGACGCACATCTCCATGTATTACTACTGTAACTATTACCACCACCCTTTCTGCTACTGCTACTAGTCTTATTTCTTCTACTACTACCATTACTACCACCCTTTACACTATCTTTATTTACTGCTACCACCACCCTTACTACCACACTTATTACTGCTACTACTCTTATTAACACCGCCCTTACTAATAACACCCTTACTACTGCTAATACTATTACTATCACACTTACTATTATCACCTTTACTACTAACACAGATACCCTTATTCCTTCACTACCCTTATTCCTTCACTACCCTTATTCCTTCACTTCCCTTATTCCTTCACTACCCTTATTCCTTCACTTACCTTATTCCTTCACTACCCTTACTACTATTGTACACATTATGGAGTCGTCATTTCCCGGACAGTGTGTGGAGACTCACCAGTGACGATCTGGCCGGTGCTGAAGGTGCCCCCGACTGCCTCGTCGCCGGGAGGCCTCGCCCCCAACTCCGACTCCTCTGAGACCCACTGCGGCGATCCGCACGTCTGCTTCACCTGCGACAACCAACACCACAGGCATTCAAACAACTGCACGCCGCCGAGAGCACGTCACACACAACACTCCTAGTCAAATACCGTACATACTTTAAACAATCGTGCACTGCGATATTTTTTCCCCCGAATAGAAACATACTAAATAAATTTTTGGTAAGAAATAATATCACAACCTCGCGTCATTTAAAAAAATGTTTAAAGCAGGCTGAACTCCAAGAAGTTTATTTATTTTACTGAAGCATGCAGTCGATAACATCATTTAAGGGGAGGACAGGGTACAGAACTTAAGAAACACATTTCAAGTGTTTATGGAACTGTGAATTATAACTTGTACAGATGGCAGGCCTCTATAGAGCTTGCTATGGAAATTCCCTAGCGATGATCAGATAGTTACAGAATTGCAGATAGTTCTCATGGCGAAAGCACTTTGCAATATTTCTTTATTATCCCTCTCCCTCTTCCCCAAAAAAATAAATACAGTACATGACTGATGGGAGCAACCCTGGAAGTGGGAGATGTGGGTTTGTGGTGGGACAGACCAGATTCAGGAAAAAGTGGCGTGCAGTTAACGCTTAGCCAGAGGTATGTAATGACATGCACAAATATCGATTCCGTGTTTGAAACTTGCTGCTGTTAAGCTAAACTAATTCCTTCCAGGGACATTCGCTTCATCCATGAACAGTAGGTATTATTCCACGAGATATGCTTTACCAACGAGTTCAACAAAGTGCACCTCTTGTGTTTCTGTATTGGGAATAAAAAAAACCTGAAAACATTCCTTTAGCATTTTCCACACATACTTTCAATGAAGAAATTAAAAATACAGTTCGAGAGGCTCTGAAACGTCTTACAGGCCTCACTCAAAGAAACTTGAGTATATATTGTTTTTATTAAATGGTAGCTGTATAGTAAAGCTGTGCGAACCATTATAGCCAATTCATGGCTACTTCCAACTTTTCTGAAGCCATGCTAAAGTTATACTTCCTGGATATTCCTCCGCCTCACGCAAACTAAGTTTAAACAAGTTTAGAAAATTACACCAAAGAGGCAACGCACCGAATTCGTGCGCACTCAGAGTAGTGATATTTTTCCTAAAAACTATTTCTTACTAGGCATTACCAACACACCTATTTTCTCCCTGGTTTTTGTTAATACCAATTTCGAATGTAATATTATAATTTATAGACAAAAACTAAGTTACAAGTTTGATTTAACCAATAGTAAGGTACTTATATGTTAACATAAGTATAAAACGCTTATGAGACATTTAAGAAACAAGCAAGCACATCACACACGGGGTAATTTTCTCAAGGTTTGATTCAGGAAGTGCGAAGTAATCGCGAACAGACTGCATATAGTCGGGGCGAGGCGAGGCGAGGCTTCAACAGCGCAGGGAAGAGAGCAGAGTCCGACGTCACCGCTGCTGCGACAATCAGCAAGACGCAGCGTGCAGCCGCCTGCGCCAACGGCGTGACCTCGTTTTTTTCTTTTAATTAAATTTTTATCAGCGGAAAGAGAAGCTGGCGTGTCACCGCCACGGCACACAGAGACCCTCCCCGCGTGTACGCCACTAGCAAAGACGGGTGTGGGGGGTGAGGTAGGCAAACCGCTGCTCTCATCCTTTTCCTGAGAGACCCCGAGTAAAATAATTAAAACGTCGGCGGCAGGAATTTTTTTTTCTAGCGTCGCCCCGTTAAGGCTGAGCTTCGCACATCGTGCAGAAATTATTCGTTTTCGTGTCATAATTTGATCCGGAGTAATCATCGAGGATTTCTGAATGCAGAAAATTTACATTTTACGAGTGGTTTGATATTTATTGTACTTAAATTTTACTGTGTGTTACTTGGTAGTTGTAAAAAGGCAGTAACATGCTGATATTGTACAGTTTATATTATGCCATTTCTGACAAAATGTTACGTTGATAGTTCGGGTTTCACGTCTGCATTGCAGAGTAGGGCGAATAACTAAATTTCTTACAGTACTTTTTGTAACACTTTCGACGCGCCCATATACACACGAATAACAATTTATCCGTGTTGCCTTAGTATTTAAATATCACACATCCACCTACTGGATTTTGTTCTTTAGTTTGGAAAGTAAACAGCATACAATCAAATGTTTACTGTTCGGAACATATCGTTCGGCTAAATAGAACCGCTCGTCTGTGAAATACATTTCAGAGCATGATGAACTTTATTAAAACTAACTTCAAGTACGGCTAGAGTTATATGAGCACGTGAAGATGGTCACATCCTCCCCAACACAGTCGGACATCAACAGGCATTCGTCGGTAAAGCTGCCGAGTTCTAAGCGACCAAGAAGATTGAGGACGTATCTTAAGCAAAGTGCAAACAACCAATGAAATATTCCCCTCTTCACAGGCACGTGTGGACGTTTCGCTTCAAACCTGTGTTGGAAGCGATGATTCCAGTCCGTGATTTCATCCAGCGTTGAAAATGTTAAAAGTTTACTAGATAAAATATTGAATCAGCACGAAAGCTGCAACGTACTCGAATACTGGGTGAGCAAAACGTCGAAAGCGAAGGAGGGATGTCTGGCCCTAAACCGGACGCCATAAAGCTTTGCTGTGTGTCCGGTGTTATCCTGCGACCGGACACGAATTGTCTTGCCCCATTACCGATATGATAGCTCGTGCAAATGAATAGAACGTATGCCAGGTGTGGGTTATGCAGTCAATAGAATAAGAGCTGTAACATCCCAAATACTGTGTAATTACCCACATGAATGAGGCCTGTATGGGTGAACAGCGCAGGAAATGAAAGAATTCGACGTAATGGGTGGCGCAGAGCCTTAACTGAAGAGACCTCTGCGCGAGTCGTTATGCATAACGAGGATCCGAGACGCGCCTCGGGAGGAAAGTTTGCTCAACATTATTATTATCTGAATCACGTCCCACTTGTCTTGTCAGCACGACGGAGCCTNCAGCGAGCGAAATAATAATTTTAAAAGAGGGAAGAAAAACTTACCAAGCAGAGTGGAACTGCACCGCCCTACGAGGGAAGCGAGCTCGTGACCACAAGATTACCGACTCGATGCCGCACTTCGAGCTACCCACGTTGCGGACGCTTGTCAATTTTTTTTTTCGACAAATTTCATTCACCACAAAGTTGGTGAGGGTGGAGAGGTTTGGGCGGCTCGCAACATCGAAGCCTTGAGAGACCGATGATGGCGAAGTGAGGTGAGCGTGGAGCAGCGCCGCAATACAAGGACGCGGGAGACTCTCGAGAAAACCCGTCCGCCAGGACTCCCACGTGCGACCCCGCCAGGAATCGAACCCTGTACGACTTGATGGGAGGCGAGCGCTCTTGCCACCGCGAACCCGCCACAAGAAGTTGATCGATGAACAGTTTGAAGGTTGTGACGTTAAAGAAACTCCATTAGCTTGACATATATGCTATAAAGTCTTAACTCCTACAGCATCATAAGAATCATGATCGCTGTATGGAAAACGTTACACCATATTCGCTGTTATAAATCATACAGTGATCTACAGATTTGTGTTAACAAACATGTTTGCCTCCTGGAAGTGTTGCAATATGATCTAAGGTTAATTGTAAAATGCTCCCAGTAAAAGGTATATTATAAAAACACTGGCCATTACTGAAATAACACTGCACGACTGATTTCTAATGCGTCGCTGCGTTATGAAATCCTGTCTCTTAGCCTGCATGCACGTATATGTTTGAGCTGTATCTAAATTTAAGGTCATTGACGTATGCTATATTTCTAGTTTTAAAGTGAAAAAAAAAACCTTGCACATTACATTTATTAAGAGATTTTTTAAGTTCGAAAAAGTGAATTTTGCTTTTGTTTGGTTAAGATGTGACATACAACAAATATCCTGTAATGGACGTNACCTCGCACATTACATTTATTAAGAGATTTTAAGTTCGAAAAAGTGAATTTTGCTTTTGTTTGGTTAAGATGTGACATACAACAAATATCCTGTAATGGACGTTATGGCAGTGTGCGAGAACTCGAGTATCCAGGACTGTGTTATTAATGTACTTGTAACTGAGCTTCCAACCTCTCTACGCAATATCTGGGTTCTAAGATGCATTTGTACACTTAGTGATCATGCCAGTTGAATATAACATGACTTAGAGGAGTGATCATTTTTACTGCGCACCAATGTTCTATAATCCATTCACGGCTACTTCAAACTTTTCCGAAGCACCGCTAAAGTTCTACTTCCAAGATATCCCTCCGCCCCGTGAAAACTAAGCTGAATCATGTCTTGAAAATTACACCAAAGGACAACGCACCGAATTCGTGCCCGCTCAGTTGTAATGATTTTTTCTACGAGTACTATTTCTTACTAGGAGCTACCAACACACATGTTTTCTCACTGTTTTAATTCAAATTTGTTATAAATGAAATATTACAACTTATAAACAAAATATAAATTAAACTTCAATTTAACTAAAAATTAGATAATTTTATGTTAACAGAGGTATAAAACAGTTTTGATATATGGCGTATTTAGAAAACTACTAAACACGTCATATATGGGGTGATTTTTCAAAGGTTTCATTCAAAAAGTGTGAAGAAACTCGAATAGACTACAAAACGTACTTCCTTTTATACATGTATATGTAATTTCATGACAAACCTTTTTTTTTTATGCATGCATTCCTATTTTTTACTTCCAGAACCTAGCTATTTCTGAGACAGAAGTTCATCTATAAACACCGTTCAATGACAAGTTGATTAGTTGATGGCAACATGCAAATAAACAATATAGGTGCTACTTGACCCACCAGCTGATAACGAAGGGATACATAAGAGCAAAGTAAACATTGGCGCTCCTTTTGCTTAAGTGTAAAAATCTTGGCAATACAACTGATATAATAACAGCGTTTCTCCCACTATTAGACACAAAAAAACCTTTTGTTCATGTATCCATAAACGCACAAGTAAAGACTTTTAATAACGACGTTGAAAATTACTTGGGAATACTGAAAATGTTTACAATAAGATTAATACTAACGGCTGTTGACGATAAAATGAGCACTTTTCAAATCAACATTTGAAAAATGTCACTGTCCCTAACTGCATATATCTTAACTAGCACAATTAACGGCATGCGTACTGTAAAGTTAAAAGAAAGTAGTTCCATGTTTTGACGTTGAATGGAAAGTGTTACGAAAACATTTCCGAATAATATCATTTTTTTTTCTTTTGCTTTCGGTTCTTTGCACACAATTTTAATAAGTAGCAAATTTGCATACTATTTACTTTTCCAATGATTACACAGTTTTACTTGACATATGAATGAATAAAGTGACTAGGTCCATGGCAATGTTAATTTTACATATGGCGGAAGAATACACAATGTGCATATTTCAAAAAAGATCAGTTTACAGTGAATATACTTTACTACACGATCGGGCAATTCGGCAGGCTGAAGATAAATAAAACAAAGGTAATAAAGACTGTATTACGAACAACCAATTGTTTTACTTTGTACGCCATGGCGTGAAAATCATTAAAATCTAT
This sequence comes from Clitarchus hookeri, assembly GCA_002778355.1. Classification (NCBI taxonomy): domain Eukaryota; kingdom Metazoa; phylum Arthropoda; class Insecta; order Phasmatodea; family Phasmatidae; genus Clitarchus; species Clitarchus hookeri. The sequence goes on along the minus strand of NQII01001084.1, from coordinate 206,110 downwards.
CAGTTTTTCGAATAACTTAATATATCCCATTTTATGCCCTAATTTCGTTGGTGCACTAAAGGAGATGTTTTGCTTCGGGGTTAACATTTGTATAGGTTACATACTGTATGGCACATTTGAACAACTCTTTGAGAGATGTTTTGTTACTAACAAAGTATGATAAAGAGTATCCCTCAAGAAAACGACGACAGAACTAGAACTGGAAATGGCATTCCAACGTAAATATGTTATTTGTGTGACACATACAGGGCAGTGTTTACAGAATCTGCGAGCATAATGGCACCATGCGGTACTTACGAAACAGGGAAGGCATCGCCACTAGTTAAAAAAGTTAATTTCCTTCTTTATTTTTTTTGCAGACAGCACATAGGAGGAAAAAAAACCCGAGGTTAAATAAAAAAAAATAAAAAAAAAAAACAAGACGTGAGGCACGGCGGTTGAGCATTTACACCCGGAAATTGACATCACCTCTGCTTCGCAAATTTGTTCGCCCGGTTAAACCGCGCGTCGCGGGTTATGGGGTTTACTCAATAAAAAAAACTTAAGCATTAAGCAATAGGCTCCCAAAATTCAGCTGTCACAATAGCGATGTTACTGCTTGCGAGTTAGTGGCCCGGACTTATTTTCTGTGCATTCGTTGTTTGCGCGTTTCTCATCAAATAAATATCATGGGAATACGACTTTTAGCCAGAAAAAAAAAATAAAAACCAATTATCTAAGCCCGCGCGGTTTTGTTTTTATATATTAACGCGGGACCGGCCGAGCGAAAGGAAAGGGTTTTACGTGTTAAATTATGTTAGGCGTGTTTGTCCACCTTTCACGATTTCGCTTTCAAACAAAAAACGCTTTGTCCATCTTTGCTTGGGCAACATTTCTACAAAACGTTTTTTTTTTGTGTGAACATTTTAATACCCTGAAAATTGTGGGTAAATTAACATTTATAGACTCCATAAAAATAAAAAACGCTTTTATTAATCTACTTGTACTTGCTCTCTTGTAGCATGGTTCTTCTATTCAAAGGGCACGAAGTGTGTTAATAATTTAACACGCTGTAAAATAGCGTACTTTCACTCATCCCACATTATGCAGTACCCTTAACTCTATTATTGGTTCATATTCACCACACACTCACTGTGTTCGGATCCAAATGGACTCAATATAAATAATTTTTAATTAAACTAAAAAAAAAAAAAAAAATGTTGATTTCTGCAAATTATGTATATTTTTTCATAGGGTCCGAAAGGACCCAAACACAGTATGTGTAAAGATTTTTATTCCGAACAAAATATACTTCAAATAGTAATAACAGTGCTATGAATAACAAACAAAAATCAAAGTCACTAAAGTACAAAGAGGCATAATCATTATTTTTAGTTTTATAAATAAATAAAATTTTGTTTTGGGTTTAAATTGACTCGAACACAGTAGGACGGCTAAGTGTATTCAAAGATTTAAAAAAATCGTAAAAAAGAAATGGTAAAAAAAACAAAATAACGCATTTTTAGAGCTAGCCTGTGCAGATTAGTTGAGAGGTAGCAGAAAAGTAACACCGTAAAGTCGTAGTCACATCCGTGGCATTCACCGCGTGTAACAAAGTCGTGCTGTCACAGATATGTTTGACACGAGGAAGCGTGGCTAAGGAAGCGCTGCACAAGTTCGACCAATAGAAACTCATCTTAGTCAGTGCTGTATTCAGTAATAATGGAAACCGTTGTTTATTTATTAGTATTTCATTTTCTGCAGTTATAAGCAAACCGGTATAAGCTAATACTATACTGCCTAGTTTTAAATAAAAATGTAAAGATGTGTTGACTTGAATTTATGCTTTTCGGTGATTAGCTAAACTTTTAAGATTTCCAAAATAGTTCTACTACAGAAATTAGTAGCAACTCCATTGTGTTGGAGACAAGGTTTGACAAATGTATACTGCTAACTTCAAACTACGTACGGTTTTAAGTTTCTTATTGTGTAACAGCCGTTACGGGCGAGATGGCCGGTTCTGCGTCGCTGGAGAATCCCTGGAGAAGCAGCCTGAAGAGGAGAGGAGTGTTGGCGGTGTCTTCTCCGCAGGACGGGGGTCTCTTCCCACTATCGCCTCTTTTCTGCACCAGCCATCCGTCGCCGCCGTCCCCCTTTTTACATCGAATTACCTTATCAATGGGGAAATTAAATTAGGTCGCGATGCGCCAACTGGAGCCTCCAGAGCACAACTCCAGCGGCGTCGAGGGAGAGGAGAGGAGAGGAGCGAACGAACCCCACTTCCCCACGTCGTCGGGCCGTAACAACCTCTTTTTTCCGCCGCCACTACGGGAACAAGAGGGGTTGTCCTCCACCCCCCCCCCCNAAAAATCCGTCGGGGCGCCAGGCGTCTATCGGCCTGCCCGTCGTGTGACAGAACCCAAGTCACGTGAGACGTCGGTCCACGTCTGCGGAACTTCCCGTGGCAGGTTCCAGCTTCCGCGGCGCCAAGATTTATCCTCCAGTCCTGGAGAAGGTGAGTATGTGGGCTCCAGAGCTACGAGAAGCTCCGTGCCATGCCTCGTGCCTAACTTATAAACTGTTGTACGAGGACCCCTCACTTACTTGGCACGCGGCCCTGTCAAGTTGGTGACGACGGACATTAAGTAGTTCCTTGTCTTACCGTTGAATAGAAGTATCAGGGAAACGTTTGACAATACTGAAATTATTTATATTACTTTCTGTATTTTTAATGCACATAAGCGTACGAATTACCAAAAAGGTAAAACATCTACTTATCTAATTATTTCAAAATTTTACTTGAGCCACGCATGTACGAAGTGATCAGGTCCTTGGCAATGTTAATTTTATATATGGCGTAAGTATAGGGAGTGTGCATACGAGTAGACATTAATCAGGGCTTTCAAAAGTGTTCACTTTACCGTATGGACACACACATACACACCTCTGTAATGAGTTTCAGTAATAACGCCCCGCCTGAAATTCTGTTTTAAGTCTTCCCAGGGAAGAGTGGCCCGCAGAATGAGAAATCCTGATCTGATACCCAGATTTCTTAATAATGATTTTCTCCAAAATGGCGAGCACCGACTAGCTAGGATGGATGTCGATTGAAAGATGATACTCGTGCAACACGTTAAAATCCTGAAAACATTAAGTTCGTACAACTAAAATGAAATTTGAAAGCCAGTGTTTTGCATGAATTATGTACATTCAAAATTTTAAAAAAAATATGCGCGGTTCGCAAACGATTGTTTGGAACCCACTTGCCAAAATTGTTTTCGTGGCACAAGTGAACNTAAAAAAAATATGCGCGGTTCGCAAACGATTGTTTGGAACCCACTTGCCAAAATTGTTTTCGTGGCACAAGTGAACTGTTGTATGTCTTCAGCAAATTGTCAAATATAACATACAAAATTAATTATTTGTCTGCGTGATTATAATAAACGTGAACACTGGTTTACAGGTACTTTGTGACGTAAAATGCAGGATACTTAAGAAAACAGATTATAGGTACTTTAAAATTTGCCAAACTGTTCATATATGCACAACACACATTTTAGCACAAAAGGATGAAATATTTTCATGTGGCGAACAGACCCTATCAAAATAAAAGGATTGGGAAGGGAGGGAGGAAGGGTCTCACTTCATAGAGAGCCTCAAATTTTAGGATATGGACTTTGAATTTTAAAATAAACAACGGTAGCGTTTGCTACATAAATGAGTTTATGTTCTCATGAAAAATGGTTGTATTACGTTATTGATGTAAATATTCAAAATATACGTGACTTTAATACTTTAAGTTTTGCATTTATTATTTTTTCATGTGTGACAAGTGGGGCGTCAAAAGTTAAAATGGTGCAGGCCTCCATCGACCTCTGAAAGGGCCTGGTGGTGAAACGATTGCTGTTCGTATGGCATTGTAATTTGTTATGCAGCGTTAAGCGGGCGAACGGAGTAATGATTGGAGTGGTCACCTGCGAATACGTGCTGTCCTGTATGTTTTGGACCGTGGTTCTATCCCGCACCCCTCCACAATTATTTGCGAATTATAAAATATATTTGTTTTAATATCGACGAACATACCTTTCAAGCAATTTGTTAAGTACAAAACATAAAGTTTCCTCCTCAAGAACGAATTAACGAAAATAAATATTTAAATAAAGACTCGTCTCACTTGGGACAGGAGAGTGAACACTACACCGTGACGCTGATTCCCCGGTCACTCCCCGTCAGTCTGTAACAGCCACTTAAGTGTCTCTCAGTGACAAATATTTCACTGACTGATATCGCTGATTCGAGTTTAGGATGTACAAAAAAAACCTGTAGACTTAAATTAACGCTAAGTACCACACGCGCTCACATTCCGTAAAATATGAACAAATAATTTATTTGACGCGTGCAAAGGTGAACTCACAANCCCCGGGCAGTCAGTCATCCGTCTGTGTTTGCATCCGTGCGTCGGTTGACAACAATCCGTCAATCCTTCTGTACATGCAAAATTTCAGTGTGACAACTTAACACCGTGATATTTCTTTAGTTGGAGATATATTTTAGTTGGAAATCAATTTTTAAGAGAGAAAAATTTTGGGGAAATAATTTTATCCATCGCTTTGCATTTTTATTTCAAAGTGTGTATTCGCGTCTACGGAATGTCGTCTGAAGGCGGTGTGGCCCATCCGTCGGTACGTCGAAAGATACAACTTTGAGAAATATTTGACGGATTGGCAGATAGAAAAACAAAAAGTTTCCCCGCGATTGGTTGAAGATCGCGTGGCCGCAGGACGGACGGGATTCTTGTAACCGGAGTAGATAAGGTCCACCTCACACTACGAAGGCTGGGGAAACTCGCCATTAATAAGCAGAGCATTTCTGCAGGTCACTCGCGAGCAAATAAGTCGTCGAGAGACGACGTCGGATTTTACAGACAGGAAAAAAAAAACTCAAAGGCGTCGCAGAAATATTTCAATCAGAGAACTGCAACAGAACAAAAAGGATTTCTCCCAGCGCGAAGTAATACGATTCCACTTCCCTTCGCGCCAATTCCATTTCCCCGAGAGTTCCCGAAAACTGCTGGGAGACTAACTCAAGCTGCGCTGCCGTTTCGACGAACATACGTCGCTTCATAAAACGCTATAATTCCGTTAATATATCAATGTTTTCCTAGTTAACGAGCGCGCCGCTCGAAGCGTTAAACAGCAGAGGTAATTGTTATGAAACGCAATCTTCCGTCAAAAAAAAAAAAAAAAAAGTATTTATGAGATTTTAAACTTCAACGGCTATCCCTAAATGGGAAAAGATGAAGGGGCTGTTAAAAGATTCGCTTGTCGCCAGTGGCAATGGCGTATTTACGAGGTCCGATTAGCAGAGCAGTTTAGCAGGCCTGTTATTCAAGACACCGAACTAGTCGAAAACACGCGAGGTGCCGACATATATGGCGATCGCCAATTAGATTACGTCGGAGAGAAAAAAAAAGATGACCCCGGGCACTTGCATTATGCTGTGTGACTTTCGTCACATATGAACGTGTGTTTGATTTATTATTGCTTATTTTCTGATTAACGTTTTTCACATGCCCTACTAAAACAAAATAAGTTTTTTTTTTGTTTTCGTTCGTTTTAACAGCTTGCATGCTAAACATTCTTTTTAAAAGCGAAGAGGCAAGTTCATCCTCTCTGTACGAAACTTGGTGCAAGTATATGAGTAAAGTGCTGGGTTCTGACAATAAATTTACATATCTGCGCAGATAAATGGGAAACTCAGAGTGACACTGCAGTTCCTTTTTCCAGGAGACTGTTTACGGCGATATTTTAAAACAGTTACACGGCAGACGGCAAAAGGCACACCCACTTCGAACAGACCTCTAACAGCCATATTTTTTAATGAGGTAGACTGATCTTCGTATTCTGCAAATGTCGCCAACATTGACTCACACTAGCACAAATGTCAAAGTCACGTGGTCAACATGATGAACGTGTTTGTTTACAGTGTAATTTCCAGAAGACACGCCCTCTTACAATAATAAAATATTACGACTAACCAAAATCATGTTCCAGTTGCAAAGTTAGAGGAAGTGTCAAAATATTTCGAAAAGTTTACTAATATAAACAGTATTCTAACTTCAAATACTATCCATGTTTCCTTTTTTACAGTGCTATTGACAGAAAAGCAGTCCAATGTTGGAGTGCGGAAAGTGACTATTGCGCAGCTTGCGTCAGCACTCTATTACCCCAGTTTTCCTCTACGGTCCCCAGCGTTGGCTAACTGGCCTAAGGAAATGTAAAATTCACGTGTTCCAACTATGATCGAGTCGTTTGTTTACGTTTGGATTTACAGCAAATCCGAGCTTTCATCACAAAAAGAATCCTAACTTTATTACATTGTATTTGCATTACAACGTAAGTCACAAGTGTAGTACTAGCATAAGGAAACATTATTGTAACCTTAGTTACGGCAGTTCTGTAAGTAGAAAGCAGTTCAATGTCGGGGCCATAGAGTGACAATGTTGGGACAGGAGCGATGACGCTATCTGCGCAAACTCAGTATCCGTGTCCTGCTTCACTGCCATATCATAAACGACGTGAAAAGGATTTGAGGTTAGAAAACCGCTTAGTAAACAAGTGCTTTGACACGTACTCATTCTAACCAATTCTCAATGCAAAAAGATTAAATTCAAATTGCTAAAAGTATTTTATTCATAAAAAGGTACCTGTCTTTTGAAAAGTAAAATATTTAAAAAAAAGTTCATCAGTTTGCCATGTAACTTTTGACAGTTGTACGGGTGTGGGGTAGGCCAATGTTGGGCACACGTGCAGAAGACGACAATCATTCTGCCTCATGTTTAATCTACGGCCGGCCGGGTCACAAAAATGGTTACTGGGCAGCTGGCAAGTGCACTCTACTACAACAGATGTAAAGAACCGTATTCTGGTTTGCATCGCACAGTAGTGCGAATAAATGCTGAAAGTGATGACACAACTTCGCTACATTAAATTGCGTGCTCGAACCAACTGTACAGCGATGTGTGATCAAATTCTGAGTCACGTCTGTTTAAAAACATCATTCAGTGAAGAAGGGTGGGGGGGTCCCCCCTAAAATTGCATTTTGGAATTCCCCGACTTTTCCTTGTTTTCCAGGAGCAGAATCTTACCGTTTTCCCTGACCTATTTTCAGGACCGAAACCTTCCAATACCATATTTTTTCACCCCTGACAGAACAAATATGCTATGATTGAGGTTGAATTAAATTACACTGCAACAAACCAAGCTAACGGGGCCAACATTTTATTCATTCAGCCCGTTCATATTTAACGCAATGAACGCTATTTATTTCGCACGAGTGCCCTTTACAAACAAACAAATACTTTCGTTTTGTACATTTACGCCAGGTGTCCCTTGGGAAACATGTATTCTTGCCCGTCCATAAAAACTTTTAAAAAAATTGAGATTTTAAAATGCATATGCTCACAATTACGTTATCCTAGTTGTTCACAGAGTAGGAGTTATTGACATTTTTCCTGGCCCAGGTGACAATTCCCTGACTTTTCCCTGTTTTCCCTTTGGGTGGATGCCCGGAATTTCATCGGTTCGGCGTTTTCCCTTTGTAACTACAACCACCGAGTTGTCACCCGAGAAATTCTGGGTTTTGCCTACACTTCTGGGCACGAGGAAGCGCAAGAAATCGGAAGGTGACGCCACGAAAGCTTTCCTCGCTGCTGTAGGAGACAACTCACTCTCTAGTAAATGCGTCACTGACGCCGACGGCGAAGACGAGAGAACTCGCGGTGCCCTCGCATTACTTCCAGATCTCTTCGGACGCCCGCGACTTTGAAATGTACCCAGGCGTGCGGAAGTAGAGTTGCCTCACGCATCACGCAGTCGCAGTAGGATGACGCCCACCTACCAGCTCTTCACGCACGACGTTCCTTTCACTACTTGGAACACTGAGGTTACTGATCGTCACGGTACCGTTGAGGAACGCCAATTGTCATGTCACGAATATGGGGGAAAAAAAAAACTATCACACCCTGCTATACAGTAGAGTCAAACAGTTCGCTTTAATTTAATTATTTCTTAGTTGTAATTCTATAAATGGGAGCAAAAATTCGATTGGCCGTTCAGTATGTCCTATCTTATAAATTTACGCATGGCGCCTTATATTTAAAACAGGCCAATCTTTATCTCAGTAATATAATGAGTTCGTTAAAAAAAATATCTTGAATTAGAAACTATTGGATAAAAAGTATAAATACCTTTTGCAAAGCTTACCGCTCTTCATGATAAACGGGTAAATCAAACAGGAATAAATAATATCTTCAATAACGCGAAGTTTCAACTGAGATTTTTTACATTCATTAACCGAACACACGTACATAACATGAAAACCAAAGATGGCACATTCCACGACCATCGAGAAAGATTTTATGGGTAATGCGGAAATAAATTACAAATAATCGAAATAGGAACAGGCCCGATGAGACCTGCCCTCTATATGCCAATACTGGCTCACAAAAATAACTAAAATTTATATACAGTTCCTACAACATGTAGAACACGGTCCATTCTCCACACGATCAATATCCAATGAGCGGCCTCAGCGGCGGGACACTCGTCGTCAAGAACGCCGGCAGTAGAAATAATGGCGTCCGCTAGATCCCGAGTAGTTTGTTGCCATCGCAGCTGAATAAATACAACAAAACATACACGAGGTTAGAAACTGTTATTCAGGATTGCCTTTTCTTGAATTTTCTGTATAGGTTTCCAGAAACCTGTACACTTTACCACTCTTAATTTATTTGCAACACCCTCCTAAATTGATAAGGACGAGTTACGTTGACGCGCACCCTCACTGGTGGTCGGCGACTGAGAAGCAGCGGTCGCCGCTCTTTTGTTCTCGGGGCCTGTGGTGTAAGGTTGGCCACACTGGCGCTGGGCCCTGGGAGGCGCGCTGGTCACAGCTGTTCTTTCATAAACGTTGTCATCCCCTCCACACGCTGGGAGTGGACACGTGTGAGGGGGGAGGGGGGTGCTGGACCACAAGACGTCGTCGACTGCGCTGCGCGGTCAGCCGTGAAGCGTGTCTACCGTCAGTGGCGAACGGAAATCACCGCCAGAACTCCTCCAGCTCAGGTTCGTCCGTGCAGGAGACATCCGACATTGTTCACGAACCCTGTCATGCGGATCGTGACAAAAATCTCATTCGCGCCAACCTTAAGGTACGGGCTTCGCCTCTTTTTTTGCACAAACTGTTCGTTTCTGAGTCATAATTTCTGAGTCGCAGTAATTACTGACAATGTACGATTATAGAAAATTTACAATTTTACATGTTTGTTTAATAATTTTTGCGCTTAATTTTAATTGTGTGTTATCTGCTTATAAAAAGTCGAGGACATATTTACAATTTTATTAATAAGTTCTCGACTTTTTTACAACAAGCAGATAACACAGAATTAAAATCACGCACAAGATTATTAAACAACTCGTAAAATGTAAATTTTATATAATAGTACATTGTCAGTAATTACTATGAATCCGAAAATATCATGCGAAAACGAAGAATCTCTGCAAAAGGGGTGAAGCCAAGCCTTAAAAAAAATGTTATTGAAAATGTGGTAGGACGTATCAAAGTTCGTGAAAGATAGAGGTCGAATAGAAATAGAAGAACTACTTTATATTCCTTAATTATGTTAAAAAAATACTTTCGTTTATTGTTNATGTTATTGAAAATGTGGTAGGACGTATCAAAGTTCGTGAAAGATAGAGGTCGAATAGAAATAGAAGAACTACTTTAGATTCCTTAATTATGTTAAAAAAATACTTTCGTTTATTGTTTTTTTACAATAATTAAATTACAAATTTTTAGAAAAACATTTTACAATGTTACAAAATGCATACATTCTTCTTTNTTTTTTTTACAATAATTAAATTACAAATTTTTAGAAAAACATTTTACAATGTTACAAAATGCATACATTCTTCTTTCATATACAACGCAAATCGTACTACATTTCAATTAATTCTGCACTTCGTACAGTCAGGTTCAGTGCTCTACTGGGCGTCAAACTACCGCTCCTGTCACGTGGGTGACCCGCTGTGTCCTTTTTGCCCAGGCCGTCCACTTCTGTGTGTGTGTGTGTGTGTGTGTGTGTGTGTGTGTGTGTGTGTGTGTGCGTGCGTGTGCGTGCGTGCGTGTATCCTTAATAAACGTATCACGAGTGTCTCTTTCGATTGTAATGTTCTTTGATATACCCGCCCGTGCGCGTTTGACCGCCTGCAATTATCATTATTTGTCCAATTTAATCACGTCCGTTGGTAGGTCCGCATGAATGACTTTCATAATCACCGGGTAATTGCTTTATCGCATTTATTGGCTGATATGACGCAAGGATTGATCAACTTTTATACGAANTTCATAATCACCGGGTAATTGCTTTATCGCATTTATTGGCTGATATGACGCAAGGATTGATCAACTTTTATACGAACGATATGCACATGCGCGGTTTATCGAGTACATGTTTTTTTTCCTCGCCCTGCATATCGTGTTTCGTGATTGGTTGCTACTTAGCATTTACACACACAGCTCTCCTGATAAGAATCTACATTCTTTTGCTAACAAATTCTAAAGGAACTTACATTTGTGACCAATGGGCAAGTTTTAATTTTCGTATTTATTTTGTAATGCGAATGCCTCTGTTACATTTTGACACCAGATTTTAGTTTATTTTTTAAACGATGTGCAAAGTGCTTATACAAAATTTTAGCATTTNTTCATAATCACCGGGTAATTGCTTTATCGCATTTATTGGCTGATATGACGCAAGGATTGATCAACTTTTATACGAAAGATATGCACATGCGCGGTTTATCGAGTACATTTTTTTTTTCCTCGCCCTGCATATCGTGTTTCGTGATTGGTTTGCTACTTAGCATTTACACACACAGCTCTCCTGATAAGAATCTACATTCTTTTGCTAACAAATTCTAAAGGAACTTACATTTGTGACCAATGGGCAAGTTTTAATTTTCGTATTTATTTTGTAATGCGAATGCCTCTGTTTGTTACATTTTGACACCAGATTTTAGTTTATTTTTTAAACGATGTGCAAAGTGCTTATACAAAATTTTAGCATTTTTAACGATATCGAGCTAAATATATATATATATATATATATATATATATATATGGGCATGTGATTACACGCACCCACTACACACGTATGACGGAACCGTCCACCTAGTCTACGCAAATAATAAAATTCTTTAAAATACAGTAATTCTAAGTACGAATTTAGTGTTGACAGATCCTAAAACTACTTAAATATTGCTAATGCTGGAGCCAAGTGGTTACGTATACTTGAGCGACAAAAGCAGTATAAAATAAAATTCCTGAAGTACCCCTATAACCATCCGTAGCCCTTTCACGGTTACTTCCAACTTTTCTGAAGCCCTGCTTAAGTTCTACGTCCAGGATATTCCTCCGCCTCATGCAAACAAAATTTACAAAGGGACGANAACTGAGTCTAGAATATTACACCAAAGGGACGACGCACGGCATTCGTGCGCACTCAGTGTAACGATGTTTTGTATAAGAACTTTTTCTTACTAGGCATTACCAACACACCTATTTTATCACGGTTTTTGTTAATATTAATTGTAAATGAAATATTGTAATTTATAGATAAAATATAAATAAAATTCAAATTAAACCAAAAAATAAGGTACTTTTATATTTCTTTATGTTATCACAAGTATAAAACGCTTGTGATACGTAACATAATAAGAAAACAAGCAAACACGTCATACATGGGATGATATTTCAAAGGTTTGATTTAAAAAGCGTGAGGAAACCGCGAATGGACTACAGCCTACGCAAACACAGCGTAAGGTCAGTACCTGACGCTGTAATACAGACAATACAAGGGAACGACGAATTCATATTTACGTCACAATATTCATTTTGCTAAATCTTTGTCTACAATTAATATTGTCGCGTAATTATGAGTTCGCAGTTCCCCTTGTATGTGCTGTAATGTAAGGTCAATAGTTAGTTGGGTATATGGATACTTTCAGAATTTTCTATTAAAAAAAAACTAAACTTAACTTTACAAAAACCGACAATCCAAATTAGCGGAGGAAGGGTGCCGCTAAGGTTTATTCTACACAGGTTAAAAACAAAACGTGATTTCTTATGCGAGAGTTTGGCATAGGGAAAATTTCCGTTTCTAGGTGCGCAATTATCAAAAAGGTAGCCTTTAGTTAAATTTTTAAACTACGTGAATTATAAAAGAGAAATATTTCACTTGGTTATAGAGTTATTAAATTTTTTATTTATGATTATTACAATTATTTTGTTTTAAAACCTAGAAAATCTGGTACCTCGCCTACACTAGCGCTTACCTAGCGGTTAAAATGTTACCTTTACCTAAATTTAACATCGATCTTCCCAACCTGCGGTAGAAGTAACTTTAATACAGGGGTACCTCCAGTATTTTTTTTTAAAACATAAACAATACCTACGTAATAAGGAATACTCTAATGTGGCACGGGAAGTTTGCCCTTGATGGGTGGCGAGAGACGAGAGACGCACGACAGGGAACACGCTCGCCGACGACAGTCGCGTGTCCCTCGGCAGTGGGGCGACGTCAGCGCCGAGGAGAAGTGCAGTTGCCAGGACTCCTTCCTTCGCCAGGACGTGACGGAACACTACGCGTCTGCCGGGTGAAGGACAGCCCGCCGCGCTGCATTAAACATGACGCGGCGACGGGGCAGGAGGACCCGTCAATAATTCACGCCCCCCCCCCTCCCCNGAGGCGGGAACAGGCAGGCTCAGCCCCGTTCCCCTGGCGGTCCTGCCGCTGTGATCCTGTCTCCAGGGGCGACACGCTGCCCGCCACAGAGTAGCTCACTGTGCAGAGGCCAAGTGGCCTGGCAGTTCCTTCCAGACCGTCTAGTACCATCTAGACTGTTCAAACAGGGATAGCTATCTGACGGGTTGTCGGTACCACCTAAATATATATCTAGTAATACCAACAGAACTGTACGTTGCATTCCTCTCTATGATTCTATTTGCTACTGTCAAGTCTATTCGCGGCTTCCTATCGAACCTTTGAAAAATCACCCCATACATTACGTGTTTGATTGTTTCCTGAATAATTTATATATTACAAGCGTAACATAAAAGTAACTTATTTTTGGTTACACTTAGCTTTTACCAGTAATTTTTCTATAACGTGTTAATATTTCATTTACGATAAAAAAAATGACTAGAAACAGTGAGAAAGTAGGTGTGTTGGCAATGCATAGTAAGAAATAGTTCTTATGCAAAATATTCTTACACTGAGCCCGCACGATTGCGGTGCGTTGTCCCAATTGGTTATGCTTTGTTTGTGTGAGGCGGAGGAATATCTTGAAAGTAGAACTTCAGTAGTGTTTTAGGAAATTTGGAAGTAACCATGAATTGACTGTATACACTATACTAAGGTTAATTCTACTGAGGTTAGGAACAAAACGAGTTTTCTTATGGGAGAGTTTGGCATAGGGAAAATTTTCGCCGCTAGATAAGCACTAGAGCGCCAGTGTTCCAAAAATGTCATTTTTAATTAAAATTTTAATCTACGTTAATAATAAAATACAAATATTTTACTTAGTTACGAAGTTATTTTATATTTGATTTATGTTCATTACAATTATCCTGGTTTTTAACGTATAAAATAAAGAAAAATCTCATACACATGCGACTCTAGCGCTTACCTAGTGGCGAAAATATTTGATTGCCACACTTTTAACATTGATCTTCCCAACCTCAGTAGAAGTAACCTTAACTACACCCACTAAAATGTGTACCAAGTACAAAATTATATTGTGTAGGTACACCAACCTTAATAAGAGACAAAATTTTACAAAAAAAAANAAATGTGTACCAAGTACAAAATTATATTGTGTAGGTACACCAACCTTAATAAGAGACAAAATTTTACAAAAAAAAAGCTGAAGCAGAAAATATTTGTGCCATGTTAACAGGTGAACGAAGGAGGAAAAAAAGACTAAAACAANCAAAAAAAAAGCTGAAGCAGAAAATATTTGTGCCATGTTAACAGGTGAACGAAGGAGGAAAAAAAGACTAAAACAACAAAATTTTGATTATTACAATTACAAACTTTTACAGGTGGGATACTTCTCGAATACGCTTCCTCTTTCCCTCCCATATCCCAGCGGTCTTTTGAAAACGTTGTCCACAGTTTCTGACTCGGGCTCGCAGTTTTCTGAACAGTTAATTCTGCAGCGCCACTGTCGCTCGGTGCTGAGAGGTGACTCACGCCGGGCGCGAACAATCTTCAGAGTGAGAACTCGGCGGCCAGGAGGAGCCGGGCCGGGACCCCTACAGTCGGAAGCGAGAGCAACACGCCGCGGGCCCCTCTCGCGACGCGCGGACTGCTCGAATAGTAATGCACCCGGACTATAAATTGCCGGGCCACTCCCAGATGCGGCCAAGAGGTATTTTATAGACTCTATTCCCTCTCCCCCCCATCCGCCGTCCAGGTGCCATCACATCTCCTGCGTTTCGAAACCAAGCGCGCGCGTGTTGGCGTTCGTTCCGGGGGTCTCCGGCCTTGCCCTTGCTACCAGCATCACGGCAGGTGGGGCAGCGCCCGCTATACAGAGTGCCCCAGAACGCCAACACACCTTCGGCAAAACTTACCAACTGTCGCACCGGGCTAGGGGCGTCGCCGTAGGGGAACGGGGTTTACCACTTCATCCCTTTTGCTCGTATGGTTATCTAGAATTAATATTGCAAATATTAATAAGCCTTTAACATTACTGTAACCTATAATGCATTGTGTTATACTGTAAAGGAATGTTATCCTGTAATCCATTATTCACTGTTTCTTAGCACTTTTTGAATATAACCTTCTACAAATCACCCATGCATTGCGTGTTTGGTTGTTTCNATTATTCACTGTTTCTTAGCACTTTTTGAATATAACCTTCTACAAATCACCCATGCATTGCGTGTTTGGTTGTTTCTTAAATTTGCCGTGTATCAAAAGCGTTTTACACTCATGTTAACATAACATAATTTAACTTTTGGTTAAATTGGAAATTTACTAATTTTTAATCTACATGTACCATAATATTACCTTTATACTTAATACGAATAAAAACAGAGAGAAAGCAGGTGTGTCGGTAATGCCTGGTAAGAAATAGTTATCATGCAAAATATTATTACACTGAGTGAGCACGAATATGATGCGTTGCTCCTAGTTAATTTGGTAGCGAATTAAAGAAAATTATTTCTTACGTACTGACGTATTGCTTGTATTTCGAGTCCAATGTTGAAATATAAATATGGCTACTGATGTTTATTGTTTTAAACACATTAAAATACGAATTTGTATAATACGAATCTGTATAATAACAACATATTTACATTCGCAACAATTCCACTGTTTCACTTAGGTGGCACATAAATAAAGTGATTAGGCCCACGGCAATATCAAGTTTACATATGGCAGAGACATAAAAAATATGAAAAGTCGATCCTAAGCAGCGCTTACAGAAATGTTCGTTTAACCGCAAAACAGCCTATACCAACACAATTTTTGTATCTGTTCCTTAATGGCGTGGTCTGGGGAGGGTTGAGTGCCGTAGAACTGCGGAGTAAAATATGCTAATTCGGAGGCAACCTGTATCATTCTCCCTCCTCGTTCCCCCTTACCAAGTCCGAATCGGAATCAGACCATCAAAAAACAAGCAGCTGGGAGGTAGAGAACCATTTCAGGNATTATTCACTGTTTCTTAGCACTTTTTGAATATAACCTTCTACAAATCACCCATGCATTGCGTGTTTGGTTGTTTCCTGAATTTGCCGTGTATCAAAAGCGTTTTACACTCATGTTAACATAACATAATTTAATTTTTGGTTAAATTGGAAATTTACTAATTTTTAATCTACATGTACCATAATATTACCTTTATACTTAATACGAATAAAAACAGAGAGAAAGCAGGTGTGTCGGTAATGCCTGGTAAGAAATAGTTATCATGCAAAATATTATTACACTGGGTGAGCACGAATATGATGCGTTGCTCCTAGTTAATTTGGTAGCGAATTAAAGAAAATTATTTCTTACGTATNAATTTGGTAGCGAATTAAAGAAAATTATTTCTTACGTATTGACGTATTGCTTGTATTTCGAGTCCAATGTTGAAATATAAATATGGCTACTGATGTTTATTGTTTTAAACACATTAAAATACGAATTTGTATAATACGAATCTGTATAATAACAACATATTTACATTCGCAACAATTCCACTGTTTCACTTAGGTGGCACATAAATAAAGTGATTAGGCCCACGGCAATATCAAGTTTGCATAAGGCAGAGACATAAAAAATAAGAAAAGTCGATCCTAAGCAGCGCTTACAGAAGTGCCGTAGAACTGCGGAGTAAAATATGCTAATTCGGAGGCAACCTGTATCATTCTCCCTCCTCATTCCCCCTTACCAAGTCCGAATCGGAATCAGACCATCAAAAAACAAGCAGCTGGGAGGTAGAGAACCATTTCAGGCATTAGCGTTGCGATTAATTATCAGGTTTTATCACCGGTCGCTGGTGGCGTAGGCGTTGAAATTCCTACCGACGTCGACAGGAAGTTGCGTGTATAGTTTTAAACCGAGTATGTTAATTCGTAAAGCCTAGTCCACACGTCCTGACGGCTAACAACAGAAATCAATAATCCATTACAAATTTATAATTAATTTCAATTTTTATCGATGTAATGAAATGCTGAGCGAACCACAGAAAACTAAGCGGTCGCGTTGACAGATAGCAGGTGCTCAAACTCGGAGTACTGCTTGACTTGATACGTCACACTGATACGGCCACCGGAAATATTTCAATAATCGCGGACAGTTGNCACTCGGAGTACTGCTTGACTTGATACGTCACACTGATACGGCCACCGGAAATATTTCAATAATCGCGGACAGTTGCCGAAGAAAAGTTAGCTACGACTTTGGCCCTTCGCAAGACATTCGCAACTTACTCAACGCTGCAACTTCACGGGACGCAAATTAAAACCCGAAATGGTGTTTTGTTAACCAGGTAGTTAAATGTAATGCACATTAAAAAGCTTCTTTTATTCCAGAACAACCCCAACAAAAACTTCAGATTCTTCGACTACCTCGCAAATTCCTNCACATTAAAAAGCTTCTTTTATTCCAGAACAACCCCAACAAAAACTTCAGATTCTTCGACTACCTCGCAAATTCCTTGATCGACAACCGCAAAATGACGAAACTGAAACTCGACGTACAAGCGGAAAGAATCCTATAAGAAAAGATACGAGAAGAGTGGGAAATATTCAATTTTCTTTCTCAGAAATTATGGCTACGGAGTGATAAATGAAAACTCTGATATGCGACAAGATAATGAATACCTATTATTAGACGGTAAAGAAAACAGCTTCGCTCGCACAAGAAGGATAGCTGCATCTAAACTTGTCGCCGAAGATATTGAGGCAGACGTCCAAAAAAAAAAAAAAAANCACATTAAAAAGCTTCTTTTATTCCAGAACAACCCCAACAAAAACTTCAGATTCTTCGACTACCTCGCAAATTCCTCGATCGACAACCGCAAAATGACGAAACTGAAACTCGACACACAAACAGAAAGGATCCTATAAGAAAAGATACGAGAAGAGTGGGAAATATTCCATTTTCTTTCTCAGAAATTATGGCTACGGAGTGATAAATGAAAACTCTGATATGCGACAAGATAATGAATACTTATTATTAGACGGTAAAGAAAACAGCTTCGCTCGCACAAGAAGGATAGCTGCATCTAAACGTGTCGCCGAAGATATTGAGGCAGACGTCCAAAAAAAAAAAAAAAAAAAAGACACGCGAGAAAAAGAATACTGCGAAGGGAACTGAACGGGGAGGGGGAAATTATAGTAAGGCCTCGCATCTGCCAGACATAAAAGAACTTTGGACTGGTATTTTATATGTCAACCCACATCCTTGTTGGTTTTATCACAGATCGATGCCCAAAGTTAGACGCGTATACCTCTAGTAATGTATGGAAAATGCCCTTTATTAAGGTAGATAACGCGTTTCTTTAAAACACTGCCTAATAGACTCCTCTGGGTGATTGTTAATGTAAGGGTGTACGTAAGTATGCCCTATTTGACGGCGTGAGTGATTTTTAAAACCATTTCATATATATTTATTACAACCCCCGCTTAAGCTCAGGTATGGTATAACGTAGAGCGCAATTTCTAACACCAACTTACGGAAGTAAAATGTGCTGCGTGTTTCGGTACAAGGAATGAGACTCGAACCCGCTATCTTCCATTCCAGGTAATACACACGTCCCTTTGGTCCACAGGGAAGGGTGGTCTACTGCAATTAGTGAGTCACGTGCAAACAACGTGTGGGTTCCGGCATGAAAGACCGCAACAAGCAATGCATCGTAAGTGGATGAAAACTGTATGAAATAGTATCTGTAAGAAGCTAAGCAACGTGTTATATCTCAGCTAGCAAACCTCTGTGACTTCCACGAACAGGAAGAGGTTTAGGATATTTTAAGCAATATGCAATCTTGATGATTACTATTATTCACACTGTTGTTTGATTAAACCTCGGATTGAACATAATTTGAATCGACAGGTCCTTCATTGTTCGTACAGTTACCGGCAGACGTCTGAGCACGCGAGTCCCCTCCTAGTCCCTAGACTGCGGCTCGGCACGGACCGGTCTATATCTGAGCGGCAAGACAACGGTCCGGCAGTATACGCGCGGACACAAAAACATTCGAACCTGCAACTTCTTGAGCGAATACGTGTGACCTTAACTTCAACAAAAACAAACGAATTTACTTATGACTGTAACTATAGCGTTAGTTTAAAATCTGTTTATCTAGTAACTTGGCAGGTATATAATTTTAAACTGTTAATGTTTTAGTTTTNTATAGCGTTAGTTTAAAATCTGTTTATCTAGTAACTTGGCAGGTATATAATTTTAAACTGTTAATGTTTTAGTTTTAGTTTTTAATGATTTTCAAATCGGATTACATATTTGCACATTCTCCATTTCATAATCCAAAAAATATTTTCTCTTAATGAAGATTGCGTTTGGAATAACATTTACTGGCATAAATTATAGACAAAAGTTTATTACGGTCTGTTATGTTAAGTTAGTACAAACAATTTTATGATAAATGCTAAATAAATATTTTTGCAGTGGTTACACCGTGCTACCGAAGCCGGTACTATTTCGAAAAACATCTTTACATGTGGCATTAATTTTGCACGTGATTCGGAATTCTAGAAATAATACATAAATCGACAAGATAATTAACACCTTTTTATAAAGACTCTCGACGATTTGCTGTGATTTTCGTGGGCTTTTTAATTTGAACACCTAGACGTATGTAGACCACCATTTCACATAAACTGCCGTTTAACACGGCAATAAGGCTTACACGCGGATAAATTAGGTGGAATTTGTGAAGAAGATGAACATTATGCTGTAGAGTGTAATATGTTATAGCGGCGGCATTGTTTCATTTTTATTATTTTATTTATTATTTTATAAACACTGTGTGTAGGCTTTGTATATAGCGCTGGTCAGTCCACTATGGGTAAAAACACTCATTTTCGCCACTTTGTGTAAATTAAGATATAAAACGTTTCTATAGTTTCAAAAGAAAAGCACTGGCCTTAAATTACTGTTTTGTTATAATTTGTTAAAATGTAAGTATAAATTAATTCACGCGAAATTGCACCGAGAGTTAAATACTAAGTAGTATTTCAGTTGTATAATTTTTTTATGATATGTGGTCGTATATGAGTATCATGGGCAAGTGCAATTTTGTANAAGTAGTATTTCAGTTGTATAATTTTTTTATGATATGTGGTCGTATATGAGTATCATGGGCAAGTGCAATTTTGTAACACTGAGAATAACTTTTTTGTACCTCTGCGAACGTCCTTCGTCCTCCATTGCCTTACATATAACTAAGCCCGTCGTAACTGATGTTTGTGGAATAGACGATAGCTAGNACGTCCTTCGTCCTCCATTGCCTTACATATAACTAAGCCCGTCGTAACTGATGTTTGTGGAATAGACGATAGCTAGGCCAGACCTGCGCGCGCATCTCTTCCCCCCTTGCACCACTTAGCCAGCAACACGCGCTCAGACATGCACAGACGTCTGCCAGCTACAGTACATGTCCTTTCGGCATTACATTTTACGCCACAACAATATGAACAAATTTACGACAAAAAAGAACCACCACAGTCAAATATTTGGTCAAAAAGTTGGCAGAACTCGTTGTCTTGCAGAATTGCCCATTCTTTGTTTTTTCTTTGGTACCTCCCAAAAACATATCGACTTAGTTAACATTATTAGCCGAAAAAAAAAAAATTGCCTACATACTCGTTTAATTCTATCTTATGACTGAGGAAAATGGCACAGTCCTCGTGCGCAAGCCGGCACATCGACTTTTCAAACATATTACATAAGTTTTTTTTTATTTCAAATTCGTGTAATATTAAAATTATGGTAGTGTATAATGGTGTAACTTAGCTCGTTTATCTTGGTCCAAACNTATAGCGTTAGTTTCAAATCTGTTTATCTAGTAACTTGGCAGGTATATAATTTTAAACTGTTAATGTTTTAGTTTTGGTTTTTAATGATTTTCAAATCGGATTACATATTTGCACATTCTTCATTTCATAATCGAAAAAAATATTTTCTCTCTTAATGAAGGTTGCGTTTGGAATAACATTTACTGGCATAAATTATAGACAAAAGTTTATTATGGTATGTTATGTTAAGTTAGTACAAACAATTTTATGATAAATGCTAAATAAATATTTTTACAGTGGTTACACCATGCTACCGAAGCCAGTATTATTTCGAAAAATATCTTTACAGGTGGCATTAATTTTGCACGTGATTCAGAATTCTGGAAATAATACATAAACCGACAAGATAATTAACACCTTTTTTACATAAACTCTCAACGATTTGCTGTGATTTTCGTGGGCTTTTTAATTTGAACACCTAGACGTATGTAGACCATAATTTCACATAAACTACCGTTT
The DNA here is from genome assembly GCA_002778355.1 of Clitarchus hookeri. Classification (NCBI taxonomy): domain Eukaryota; kingdom Metazoa; phylum Arthropoda; class Insecta; order Phasmatodea; family Phasmatidae; genus Clitarchus; species Clitarchus hookeri. The sequence continues at coordinate 185,020 of NQII01001084.1, read as the reverse complement.
AACACGGCAATAAGGCTTACACGCGGATAAATTAGGTGGAATTTGTGAAGAAGATGAACATTATGATGTAGAGTGTAATACGTTATAGCGGTGGCATTGTTTCATTTTTATTATTTTATAAACACTGTGTGTAAGCTTTCTATATAGCGCTGGTCAGTCCAATATGAGTAAACACACTCATTTTCGAGACTTTGTGTAAATATAGATATAAAACGTTTCTATAGTTTCAAAAGAAAAGCACTGGCCTAAAATTACTGTTTTGTTATCATTTGTTAAAATGTAAACATAAATTAATTCACGCGAAATTGCACCGAGAGTTAAACACTTAGTAGTATTTCAGTTGTATAATTTTTTTATGATATGTGGTCGTATATGAGTATCATGGGCAAGTGCAATTTTGTAACACTGAGAATAACTTTTTTGTACCTCTGCGAACGTCCTTCGTCCTCCATTGCCTTACATATAACTAAGCCCGTCGTAACTGATGTTTGTGGAATAGACGATAGCTAGACCAGACCTGCGCGCGCATCTCTTCCCCCCTTGCCACACTTAGCCTTCAACACGCGCTCAGACATGCACAGACGTCTGCCAGCTACAGTACACGTCCTTTCAGCATTACATTTTACGCCACAACAATATGAACAAATTTACGACAAAAAAAAACCACCACAGTCAAATATTTGGTCAAAAAGTTGGCAGAACTCGTTGTCTTGCAGCATTGCCCATTCTTTGTTTTTTCTTTGGTACCTCCCAAAAACATATCGACTTAGTTAACATTATTATCCGAAGAAAAAATAGCCTACATACTCGTTTGATTCTAACTTATTACTGAGGAAAATGGCACAGTCCTCGTACGCAAGCCGGCACATCGACTTTTCAAACATATTACATTAAGTTTTTTTTTATTTCAAATTCGTGTAATATTAAAATTATGGTAGTGTATAATGGTGTAACTTAGCTCGTTTATCTTGGTCCAAACATTTTATGCAGAAAAATTGTAGACAGTAGAAGGAGTTTTTGAAATTGTTAGTTTCTGTTCTGGTATTCAGGAAACATCTACCACGTGAGAATAGATTGAACAGTTTGTCTATTGCTCATGGATTCGGAATCAATGGCATTATTTTCTGCGTCAGCAGATCATTTTAGTTTACCGGCGGCCCTTATAAAAATACATTATGTATTCNATCAATGGCATTATTTTCTGCGTCAGCAGATCATTTTAGTTTACCGGCGGCCCTTATAAAAATACATTATGTATTCTCATCTGTGCTAGAACCAGCGGCAACCAATATACGAGAACATCACCTACTAAATCTCATTCCCCTTCCATTAGACTAAAACGTTGCTACAGTAAAAAATTTATTATTGAATTGAAAATACCAATTCGACGACATACCCTGTTAAAAACATACTATTATAAGATGCATATTTATCTCTCTACCCTCTCTTCCTCGCATATTTCTTTCTCCCCTCTCGCCCCTTACCACCTTCTTTCCACTCTCAGCGCTCTTACCTTATCTCACTTCTTTCTCTATCTCTTCCTCGTTCACTTTCCTTTTCTCTTTCTCCCTCCCTCTCTCTCTCTCTCTCTCTTGTAATTACAACAGCTGGAGTACGCGAGTGTACACGACGTTCCAGGACGGTGGTAACTGACCGGTTCGCAGACCCGGNGTAATTACAACAGCTGGAGTACGCGAGTGTACACGACGTTCCAGGACGGTGGTAACTGACCGGTTCGCAGACCCGGGCCGGGTGAGGGGTTGTGCAGGGAGGCGGGGAGCACAGGGGAGAGCTAGGGGATACTGCGAATTTTCAGCTCGGCCACGCTCGCTAATGAGTTCATCTTCCCACGAGCATCGGCTCACGTGGATACACTCCGCCCCCGTTGGCTGCGGGACCCACACACACATCCACTCACCCACACACACAGGTGTAATGCAGAGAGTAAGGGGGGGGGGGGTAGTTCCCAAGCCGCGGTCAAGTCACGCGCGACGGCAACATGGCGGCGTATCGCTCGACGCGGGCCGCTCTCAACCCTCCCTATACATACATGCTTACAAAGGTCGTCCACTGGAATTTCATTTCAGAATTCTCTGGATTTTCCCCGTTTTCCAGGCAGAACCGTAGGATTTTCACTTACCTATTTTCAGGACAGAAACCTTCCAATACGCTGACAGAGCAAATATGCTGTCGGTGAAGTTTAATTAAATTAAACTGCAACAGACCAAGCAAGGAGATCCGACGTTTTATTCAGTCCATCGATATTTCTCGCGATACACACTACTGACTTCACACAAGTGTCCACTACAAACACACACATATTTTATATTGTACGTGGGCTATATGAAACTTGAGAAAAACGTATTATTGCCGGTTCACACACTTAAAAACTGAAATTGAAATACTTAGATATAACACAGAAGTTTTAATTGCGTATCGTGTATATTTTACCTGTGAAATGATTGAACTCTCTAGGGGGATTGAACCTGCGATACCTTTTTCTCAAGGATGGTGCACTGTCTGCAGCGCCGTTAAGATACATTAGATATTTCCTATAAAATTTCAATAGCATATGTAAAAAGTAAGTATGCTTATCACTCTGAAGTTTATATTAGTGTTTTGTCAAGGTCGGGGTAATTACAATAATTGTAAGCGCCGAGTTGCTTTCTTGGTCGGTGATGTATACCATGCATGGAAAGGCAGGATAGGATAGTCATTGTGGCCTGTGCTTCTGTTCAGTTCACATCGATAGCTACGAGATGCACTCGTGGTCTCCAGGTCTGCTGCGTACGAAACAGCTAAACCGTTTTTTTTTTATTATAGTTAAGGTAACCCTCTTCTATTTATGTTTAGGGTCTTCTAAAAGAGGAGTACACACACAGTTGAAATGTATGTGTGTTGCGATGCATTCATACTCGTCATTACAAAGTTCGTACATTTAATGATATTTCTTAATAAGTATTTGTGGCGGCGAGCGATTCATGGTTAATTCGATTCATGATGTGCTTACAGTTCTAGCACTATAAATGGTATGTATTCTAAATAAATACATGTATATAATATTTAAAACTAATTAAATTGTTACCTTGTACTGCATAACTACAGTCTTCTCCTAACAGGAAGTGCATGTGTGACTCGGCTAATCTGCCACCCTGGAGCCTGGCGCGTGTCTCTCGGCTAGTGTTATGTGCCAGCCCTTCGACTTGCTGAGACCTGCACGGTGTTCGCACCGCCGGCCGACCACCTGGGCTGCCTTACAGGTTCTCAAGATGTTAGTTGATCGCACAACGTTGGTCGGGTCGGACGCGTTCTGCTGCTAGTGTTGTGAGTGTTGGCTGTACTCTGAATTTGACGGTTTCGTTTCAATCGGTTCGTACGGAAGTCGTTTGCTATTTTGTTGTACTAACCAGAACGAGCTGGTCTTGTCTAGTATCATTTAACGCAGCGTATGGTACCGGACGCATGTGTAATATGTGATTACAAAGGTTGGTAAGTGATTATAACTATCTTCCTTAACAATTTATTTTTATATCTTTTTGCATCAGTGTGTAGGTAGCACTGTTGTCCTTATCCTTCCCACAAATTTTTTCTCCTAACAAAACGTACAGCACTCAATGATCTAGCAATATGCATTGGTTGGTAAATGCTTATAACTATTTGCTTTTATAATTATTTTTAATATCTGTTTGCATCAGCAAAAAATATCTGTTTGCGTAGCAGTGTCGTCTCTGACTAATGGTTTTAATGTATGTTTATTCGTAGCAAGCAAAGGAACACCGTCTTTACAAGTCGTGTAATGTGTATCGCACTTGGCAGATTGTAGATTTTTTTTAGATTGGTTCTTGTGAACATATGCTCTTTTCATGTCCTCGAGCATTCAAGTTTTTTACCGAAGTTCTTTCTTGGTGCACTGGTAACGTTGATATCACTATTACGGTCTGCAGAAACAACTGGTATTTTTTATAGTAACGTGACCGACTTTTCATGTACAGGATGGTTTCGTATCTTTTACACGCGGTTCTCGCGGCCCTCTTGTTAGACTAATGGTGTTAATGTGCATTAACTAGTACACGTTTTAATGTAACTGGTGACTACCTACACCTTGCTCTGTGCAATTTTTCCAATGTATGGGTGGTTTTTTTTTTTAGGTTTACTCGTGCTATCGAGGCCTCGGGTCGCTAGCCATCGTGTCAGGCTGACTGTTTATTTATATGTATTAATTATGCTGTAACATCCACGACTACATACATCTTGCTCGCAGCGGGATTATGTATACTTTAACTTTTTCGTTTATGGATGGTTGTTGTATGTTGCCCATGCTAATGTTTACTTATGTATATATGTAACATCCGCTAACAGACTACGAGCGTATGGGTGATTGACGAGTGCGCGTGATACGAGGGCTTAAAGTGTAATTGACCTTGTGCTACTCGTCGCCGGAGGCGATGCCTATGATATGAATTTGGTGGTCATAGCTTCGGCGGATGGGAAATGGTGGTCAACTATACTTATAAGAGGGTTTAAGGCGCACTTGACTCTGCGGTCATTTTCGTCGCCTGAGGGGATGTATATGATATGAATTTGGTGACTGTATCTTAAACGGTTCGAAAATTGCAGCCGACTATGCTAATACGAGGGCTTAAGGCATAATTGTCTTTACTGATATATTCAACATCAAGAGTGATGCCTATGTTATGAATTTGACGACTATATCTTAAACAGTTAGGAAATTACAGTCAACTAAGCTTATAAGTGGACTAAGGCGTACTTGACGCGTACACGGTGCGACTCTAGGCTAGCGTGCGTGGGCCGGCTTCGCTCCGTGCTGCGCTGAATGCAGGGACAAGTTGGAGAAACAGAAATGCGCACGCTTGATCGCCGCGCATGTGCGTTGCAGCGCAATTGTGTGTGTGTGTATGGCTACATGTTACATATGAATGTAGTTTTAATTGGTTGCCAGCGTTCACGTGGACCGGAATAGGCATAGTACAAGTGCTATTAATTATTTTATATATATATAACTTTTGCACATATATAGGCATGTGTGCGTGCGCGCGCGGTGCCTACAATTTTTTTTGTATGTATTCGTCATCAAACATCCTCTTTTTCGTGATGACAAGTTTATTATCTGGGTAATGCGTAAGCCGATGCGAGTATTTACTTAATTGATTCTCCTAACACTCCCCATGCAATGGTGATTTTATATAAAGTCAGGGCCTGTCCAAGTTTTTTTCCCAGAATAACTATGTGTGTATTCGACATTCAACATCGTCCTTTCCTAGATGTCGCAGTAATGTTATGGTCAAGACGCTCGACTGCCGACCCAAGGGGTGCCGGAACGATCCCGCACGCCTCCGGCATTTTTTAAGTTCCGAAATAACAACCAACTAAAAAAATAACATTTCCATCGCTCCTAACGACCATTGATAGAACTAAACTCCCCGATGCCAGCGCACCCCTGCACGTGACGTGATTACCAACACACACAAAATGGCCACATCGATGCCAGCACTCCTAGCTGCGAACGGTATAACTTAGCACACTCTGGTGGCGGGCGCGAGAATTAAAGATGGCCGCCTACAGCAGACGTCTGGCGGCAGGTGCGGGAATTGAAGACGGGGGACGTAAAAAGCAAGAGAGAGAGAGAGTGGGGTAGGGGTGAGAGACAAGAAGGAATGATAGAAGGCAAGAAAGGAAAAAGGAGACCAGAAGGAATATGAGAAAACCAAGAGATAGACCGGGTGTGGGCGGGAACCCAAGATGGCGGGGACGAAGGAAGGATTACGGGGTGATTGACGTGTGCACGATAAGTATATGTACAGTTAGCATATATGTGTGTGATTGGTATTGCTGTCCTTAGCATATGAGTGCTTGGCAGAGGTCGTCGAATATATGCTTGTAAGAAGATAGTGCATGAAGTTGCAAGATGGGGCAATTAACTCGAACATTCTTCAGACAAGATGGATGTTGCTGGTATGGAATTACAGAGCGTGAAATTCTTGTAAATGATCGCACAATTCGGCTGGCATTTACTCAATTTCCGCCGGATTCCGCCGAATTGTGAAAGTGTCAGCCGTATTGTGCAAAATACATTT
>NQII01001084.1:153984-171583 GCA_002778355.1 Clitarchus hookeri | reverse complement strand
CTCCATTCTAGGGTCTCATTTAATGTCATGCCCAGGGATGACGGTCACCTACGGGTCCCAGCTGGAAAGACCGTCACTCGGAGGGTGTTGCCTTGCCCTGGGTGCACTCCCCACACGCCATTATTATTATTTACTGTGACGATACTGTTCTCAGAGAGCACTAAAACTCTGTAAACTAAATAAAATTAACAAACGTGTCAAGACATGGCCTTCTTTTGTTTATTTGTAGGTATGGACGTTGGGGGACTCTAAATATGGATGCTGCTGTTTACGATATCTTAGAAATGCAGTGCAGTGTTAAACGGGCTAAGTCCTGAACTTGAGTCCTATTAACACTGCATGACAAACGTACAGCTTCGTTATGCGGTCAAGGATGTGCGGAACGCACGTCATGTTAACACCATCCTACGCTTCTAGCGCTGAATAACTCATACATGTGCGTAAGCCAAACCAGCCATAAACTGGGCTTAAGTCCTTTTATCATTTCATCATTCAATTCAGTTACTCTTGAATGCTTTTCGCAGAAGCTGGGGGGGGGGCGATATGGGCGACACTTTCACGCACGCCTATCGCCTCATCGCAAAAATCGCTGAACTGACTTGCAGCGTTTCTGTTCGTTGCGCTGCAATGCAAATCAGATCTGTAACAGTGGAACTTCATTACACGGGACGAATGCTTACAGATTCAACTACTGACCTATAGTTGTACTTTTCTCCTACCTCTTAAGGAAATATGCTTAGGCAGGCTCATTTCACGATTTTTTCTCTCTCTTTGACTGCATTTAATATGATATATAGGCTGTTCGCGGTAAACTGAGCACTTTCGAAAGCAATGTTTAAGATCTACTTGTACGCACATTGTGTATTCTTCCACCGTATGTCAAATTAACATTGCCATGGACCTGGTCACTTTATTTACGCGTCAGTCAGGTGAAACTATGACATCATTGTAAATGTAGCTAAATATTTTACAAATTTGTTCAATTNTTTATTTACGCGTCAGTCAGGTGAAACTATGACATCATTGTAAATGTAGCTAAATATTTTACAAATTTGTTCAATTCTTTTATTTATTTGCATTACAAACCCCCAGACTATAAATTAAATCATTCCAGTATTTACAAATGTTTACTTAACACTTTAAATTCAACTTTAAGACCGTGGAACTACTTTCCCTCCGTCGTTACCAACATCACTGGGCGTATGCCAATCAGGGTGCCCGTTAAAATATATGCAGGCAAGATCAGTGACATTTTAAACGTTCATTTCAGAAGTGCTTAGTATACCGTTGTAATGACGCAGTTATAATAATTATCGGGATACTTAGTTCATTTTCTTTCGTTTTGCCGGGTTTAGAAATATTTTATCAGAATTCAAAATTACTGCCGAGGTAGAATGTTTATCGCGCATACGTTAGCCTTTTCAGAAATCTTAGTTTTTGTTCGCGTCGGCATTTGTCGATGGAAACTTTCCAACTGCAGTAGACAGTTTTTTGTTCTAGAAGTTTGATTATCTTTTAATACGACGCAGTTCAGCATTACGTGGAGGGGGGGAAGGGATGCCGGCCCACGCCATGCCCTTATTTGGTTACGTTTTTGGCACCCTGGATCGAGGAGTGGAGGTAGGCACGGGCTACTTATACCCTGAGTGCTCACCGCCCGCTACCAACGTAAAACACTAGTCACCCAACGCTCAGAGAAGACACATCGAGCGTGGCAAATATCCCCCCCACACCGGCAAACTTTATCCTGCTAAATTATTACCGCCGGTGTGGGAGGTAGCTGCCTTTGTATTTTCCTCTTTGCCATGCCAGCTTTCAATGACGTGATTAATACTGAAACTACTGCGACGCTGCTTTTTACTTGTTTGTCTGGTGAAACTAACTGTTCGGGACTCTGCATGTCTAAAGCTCGTATGTGTGAACTGTCGCAATTGAATGACAAACTAACTGTTCGGGACTCTGCATATCTAAAGCTCGTATGCGTGAACTGTCGCAATTGAATGACAAACTAACTGTTCGGGACTCTGCATATCTAAAGCTCGTATGCGTGAACTGTCGCAATTGAATGACAAACTAACTGTTCGGGACTCTGCATATCTAAAGCTCGTATGCGTGAACTGTCGCAATTGAATGACAAACTAACTGTTCGGGACTCTGCATATCTAAAGCTCGTATGCGTGAACTGTCGCAATTGAATGACAAACTAACTGTTCGGGACTCTGCATATCTAAAGCTCGTATGCGTGAACTGTCGCAATTGAATGACAAATCAAAGTAAAGAGTAACAAATCCGAGACGAATCTATTTTATATATTTATTTGGCGCCTTGTTAAGTTTCAGGTCTCTATTGAGCGAACCGAGCTGAAACTGACACTTATGGCGGTTGCCACGTTACACCGTGAATAGCCTATATTATTGTTTAACCTTTTCTGGCAAAAAGTCGTATTCCCAGAACATTTATTTACAGACACACGTGTACACGCGCAAGGAAAAGACTTCACAAAAAATATTTTAGTACATATGTCGTGTGCATGGTCAAGTTTACTTCTACCACAAGTCGGGAAGATCAATTTTAGAAGTTTGGCAACCAAACGTTTTGGCCACCAGGTAAGCGCTAGTGTACCAGGTTTTCTCTGTTATCTACGTTAAAAAGCAGGATAATTGTAACAATCATAAATCAAATACAGAATATCTTCGTAACTAAGTAAAATCTTTTACAATTCACGTAGCTTAAAATTTCAATTAAAAGTTACATTTTGGAACATTACGCACCTGGCGGCGGAAATTTCCCCTACGCCAAACTCTCCCATAAGAAATCTCGTTTTGTTCCTAACCTGAATAGAATGAACACTTTCGGTCACACATTAATTTCATCAGAGTTTTGCAACCACGCAATTTTTTGGTATGCACTCTACTTGGGTTTAGCATTTTTCCTGCAACTAGTGAACAGTGTGCTACGTGCTCGACGATATTGACACTAACCATTCATGGCGAGAATGTGTAGAGAATTCCACAATTCAGATTGGCCACAAGGGTGACAGGGTACTGATGCCTGGCTGCGTACAGCACTGCTCGTAAGTATCGTTCACGTGCAGCATGACACTTTGAAGTTATCACATCCAGTCCCAGTGTCCACAATCACAGAGTAGATAAGTGCACAAAGACGAAAAGTTGTGGCGATTCCTTTGATGTGGTGTACCCATTCCCTGTGACTGAGCGGGTTAACCTCAGCATGGTTCAGAGCATCCGTGCGAGAGGAACACGCGCATACGGGGGCAGTTGGCGGCGGCAGCGACTGTACCAGGGTCGGCGCGCTAATCACCTCCTCCCCAGAGAGCGGCGTAAACAGCTCAGCGGTTAGGCGGCCGCCGGGGTGAAGGGTCAAGGGTCAAAGGGTCAGCTGCAACCGCAGGAACACGTTTGCCAAGTGCGCCCTTTACACCCGCGCAACGGCGACGCCAGCGCCGTAGCTACTTTAATTGCGAAGGCGGGGACGTCATCAAGCTGACTGCACACCGCGCCACCACAGCTTGACGAAGGCGGCTCGGCTCGTCTATACTCCGTTCGCGGTGGACTTCCAACTTTACTGAAGCCTTGCTGAAGTTCTGCTCCCGGGATATTCCTCCGCCTCATGCGAGCAGAGGTTGGAAAATACCACCAAAGGGACACCGCGCCGCATTCGTGCGCACTCAGCGTGATAATATTTTACATAAGAATTGTTTCTTACTAGGCGTTACCGTAACACATGTCTTCTAACTTGTTTTTGTTCATATTGGTTATAAACGAAGTACAATTTATAGATAAAAATATAAGTAACATTTCAATTTAACCAAAAACTAGATACTTTTACGTTAATTTAAGTACAAAACGCTTGTGATACAAGACATATTTAGGAAACAACCAAACATACACGAGGTGATTTTCCAAAGGTTTGATTCAAAAGGTGTGAAGAAACCACGAATATGCTATACCTGGCATCTGGAACTGCGTTGCAACATGTTTTGGAGAAGAAAAAAAAAATTAACTGAACATTATCTCAGTATGTTTACCTACGAAAAAAAAAACTATACTTAGACGAGAACGGAATAGTACTTTTAAGGTATGATGCATGCAGTGCCGGATTAAAACCCTTAGAAGCCCAAAGCACTAGAATTTTGGTGCCCACAGACATACAATATAAAATGTAAACAACAAAACACACATTAATATTGTAATTTTAGAAATGCAACAAAACGTACACTGATGGAAAGAAATGCGTGTTGTATATTCTCGTTCACTACGTCGTGTGCGTGGGCGTGGAACTGTACAGTGCGCAGTGCATATATCCAGCATCTCGCAAGTAGTTCGGCAGCATTCCCAGGAGGAGCAGTGAATACCAAGATGGCGAGGTGGTAAGTTCGCGTGTGATGGGTGTATCATTATCCTTCTCTCTCGAGTGCTTATCAATCAAATATTGCAACAATGCGTATTTTTGTACTCTTCCATTCCATTCGTATCAAAAAAAAGTTTCCCCTACTTTTTGAAATTACAAAGTATTTGATCAGATCCTCAAAACTAATTTTACGTATCACATATAATTATAAACTTTTTATAGATACGGCATCCAACCGGCCGTTCTGCATACTTGTTCTGTGGGGATTTTCAATATGCAACTGATAAACATGATCAACTTCTAACCATAAATGTTAAAAATATACGAACGCAAATTTATACATTTGGAAAGGCACACGCAGTCTTCTACAATTATAAATATAAAGTTCAGAATTAGTGAACCTTGTTTTTAAATTATAGTTATACTGGAATTGTAATGCATATATATGAGTGAAACTGCTGAAGATCAACTAAGAAATCAGCGTTCGAAGTTCAACACTTCTGCGGTTCCCGTCCATGCTCTAAGCGCGTGCTTACTATACTTAATGATTAATACAGTCTTGGACGTATGCTAATAATATTATATTGTAGCACATACACGTAGTAAAAAACTTGTTTTTTTTCATACCGCTGCATTTTAAAACATACAACCCAGATACCAGCGAAACCACGATAGGAGACTGTATTGAACTTTGCTACAAACTTTCCACCAATAAAATGACAGGGATCACCGTTTGACGTCCCATAGGTACACGCAGCACCACGAGAACACTGCAAGTCATTTCAGAGCTCTGCGCGTAGAGGTGATGGTGCCTTAGAGTAAATATTTGGATAGGGGGAGAGTTAGCTACACCAATACATACGAAAACGTGTGTTCAACATGTATCATGTGATTTCAGGCTCGAAATGCGCGGGCGTTCAAAATTTCGTTGAGAATGATCGACGTAAAAGTACATAATTACCTGTGGAAAATTACAGCGCTTCCCTTTTCATATCTATAATTGCAGCCAAATTCACAGCAGTGCAACGCCATTTTCGAAAGATGACATAGAACACGCCTTTCTGCCACCGAAACCCACACAAACAATGTTGTCAAACACCAATGTTTGCCATAAGTCAGCTGTTTTAGCCGGCTGCCATGTTGAACACACTTCTGTGACGCCATGTTCCCTCTGTCCATATATTTACTCTAATGATGGTGTACTTGAAGCACCTTTATCGCTGCAGCGCTTCCCGGCCTCAGACGCATAAATCAACTCTTTGGAACTTTTTTAAGCGTTCGAGGCTTAGAAGCAAGCTAGCGATAAGGGCGACACTGACACACTTACCTAGTGGCCCGTCACTCCTAAGCGCAAGATGCTGAACTGGCGTGCAGTTTCCATCGTGCTGCGTGTGGCCTACCTATGGAACTTTCAGCCGAAAAGTGTGGAGCAAATTTTCCGTGCAGGTTTCTATAATAGTTTCCATGTTTCCAGTCGGTATATTATGAGATACAGCAGTGTGAGAAAGCTGTTTTAAGCTATGTTGGAGATCTCTGGGAATAGAATTTATGATGTGGACGATGTACGGTATTTAAAGGATTATTTGCACCTCGTCTCAGCGAGTTTACTTTTCGTAGATCGGTATAATGGGAACACGTTTAGTGGTTTCATGAAGGAAAAAAAAACCGCGGATATTTCAAACACTGTGCAGCGCATTTGATGCGACAGGTAGGCGACGCGGCGCCTAATTGCGAGGACGGGAGCCGCCATTCGCCACCTGAGCCGGGTTAACAGCGGCGGCCGCCATATTTCCTCAGCTCCGCCGCTAATATCGCCGCCCTTCTCTGCCCTCATCCATCGTGCCCACCTGACGTGTTCGAGATTCACCTGCACACTAGCTCGTCCACGGGACTAATGTCTGTCGATGTATCTTGTCTCCCCCCCCCCCTTGCCACTCAAACCAACACGCTTCTATTATCTATCTCCCTTCTTTATTGAGGCCGTGTTCGAATTGGCAAATTTCGGTAACAAAATGGTCACATGACCCGATTTTGCATACAAAAATGACGACGTGTCTTGTAATTTCGTATTTTAATTGTGTGTGTGTAGTGAACCTTTACGAAAATAATAAATTGCCAAATCACCACCACGTTTTGTTTTCATCCCGAGTCTGCGTATTAGTTTTAACCTACAAAAATACACGGAAATGCATAATTAACTTAATTTGTAATAAATAACTGTACTTTGTCATTTTTATTAGAGTTTCAGATCTTGTAGCATTGTTTGCTGCTAGAGGAAAATATTTAAAATATCAGTGCCTTGCTTATAGTGTTCAAATAGAATAACATCCAGGCCATTCCAGAATTAACATAAACACATTTATTTTTAACTTTCGCGTTTCCTTAAAATATCATTTCCGAACAGAATTCCGATGTGGTGTTACTATTGCTAAACAAATGACTGTCTATAGCATCTGAATTTAAACCTAACCAATCGCAAATCGCAAATTATCGAAATGTTCAGTTCGAACACGGACTGAACCTAGCCCCTTCGCTTGTCTGTCACACGACTAACTCGCATCCCAGGGGAAAAAATGTGTTCGAACGAATATACAGTTTGTGTATACTTACGTAGGAAGTAACAGGGGTGTGGACTAAACAATAATGTCAATATTAACATAAGTGTCTCCCAGATTCGACGGTTCAGTAAGGTTATCCGAGGTTCTGCTGGAATTGTTGCGTACTTTATTCACCCCTGTTCGCGTCACAGCAGCCATCCCTAAGTGCCAGCAGTGATGTACTCTGACAACAGAAGCTCGAAATGTTCGCCATGCACATGAACACACGCCTGCACACGTCGCATCAGTAACTGTCTTGACACGTTCAAACACCACAGGTGTGCCACGGATCTGCTGGTAACCTGGTTCCACATGCTGGTGTGGCATTGCAATGTCCGTAGCAGAGTTTCACGTGAACAATTATCTCGAGGTGTCCCCACAGGTAATAATCCACTGGATTGAGATCAGGGGAACGTGCAGGCCAGGCGATTGGTCCGACACGACCCATCAACCTGCGCGTTCCGCGTACAGACGTCGCGTTGTCACAGCATTACACTTGGCAAACCCGTACATTAGAAGCATGCCAGACATTTCGCGATTAGAATAAGCCTCCGTTATCTCAGTACTTTGTCAAGAGACACGATGGACTGGCTTCAGATAGTAGTACCTGCAGGGCTTGGTGTGCCTTGGTGTACGACTAATAAAAGTGGGCACTGTGACATGGGCCCGTAATTTGGGAACCATCAAACCTAGGACATATGTTTGAATGGACTCGTTTAATGTTTTGAGGTGTACTGTCCACATCCTAGCTACTTCTCCCATAAATCGTTACATCTATACATATTATAAAACGCAACGTCTCTCTGTCTGTCTGTCAGTGCGCTTATCACTCGACAACCACGTATCCGATTTACGTGTTTTTTTTNAACGCAACGTCTCTCTGTCTGTCTGTCAGTGCGCTTATCACTCGACAACCACGTATCCGATTTACGTGTTTTTTTTAAATTCGTAGCTATGTTCTCTGGCCTGGTTTTAGTATATATTTTGTTACGCAAGGTAACATAATGAATAAGCAGTGAACGATAATAGTGAATCAAGTCGGAAAAAAAGTTTGCCGCCAGCGCGCTCTTGCAATACGCTGTCTAAACCATTAAATANGATAATAGTGAATCAAGTCGGAAAAAAAGTTTGCCGCCAGCGCGCTCTTGCAATACGCTGTCTAAACCATTAAATATGGAACAATATCATGTAGTAAATAATCGTGTAGAATAAAAAGACCTAAAAAAAACTCCGCGGTAGCATATATCTATCTATAACAGAGAAATACTAATTAACGTTTTTTATCATTTAATTTCTCAACAAATAAAAACGTAAAATTCAAGTTGTTGTTTCCCCATTTAAAAAATGTCAGCTGTTTTACTACACTTCGAAACGGAGCCGTTCCAGAAACCAATGGAGAAATATCGATTGCGATTATTAACTTATGCACAAATATTAATACTCTGCAGGATTTGATTAAACAAATTTATCCAGACGTCCAAAGAAACACAACCAAGCCTCTGACATGGTTCCAAGAGCGTGCTATCTTAACATTAAAAAAATCATATCGTCGAAAACATCAATAAAACGATCCTGAACATGGTTGAATCACCCTCCCGATCGTACACGTCTGTGGACACTGTCCGACTGAATTCTTGAATTTCCTTAATCCATCAGGTTTGCCTGTTCTCGCTCTTGCTGTAAAAATTGGCGCACCAATCATGTTATTACGGAACATAATCCCTCCAAAATAGAGCAATGGCACTCGCCTACAAGTAAACAGTTTGAGGGATTATGTTATTGAGGCACCTGTTATGAATGGCATCGGTACAGGCGAAAAAATCTTAACACCCAGAATACCTATAATTCCAACGGATAAGCGTCTCCAATTTCCGATCAGGGTTTGTTTTGCTATGACTATAAATAAGTCACAAGGCCAAACCCTGAAAGTTGCTGGAGTTGACCTCCGACAGCGTTGCTTTTCACATGGACAATTTTAACAGCTCGATAGATGGCAGGTGCGCGCCGTCTGCGATGTGTTTTCTGACGTTACGCATTATTTACTTTTAAGCCCCTGGCACAATAGGCGTATTGGTGGTTGGTGTGCGACGTATTCCATGGCACAATATACGGTTGGCGAGTTGGTGTAGAACGTTTCGCGATCGAGCCGCCAGGTAGCAGTAAAGCTGTAAAAAAAAAAGTCTTATTGTTTTCATTTGGTGAGATTTTGACTGTCTGAAACAAACAATACTGAGGTAAGCGACAGTGGAAAATGTTGTGCGACAGAAAGATACTGCATTGTACCAAAATGCACCTTTACCCTCTCCAACCGTTTCACGTAATTTTGCCGTCACGTGACCAAACTACAAAACACTTTCTGATAGGTCGGTTGGTGGTAAAAGGATCTTTATTTTCAACTTTCTACATGACTAACCGCCAACATCAACACCAACACCAACCGCCAACCGTATATTGTGCCTGGGGCTTTACTGTCGCAGTATTATATTCAAAACTTAAGAATTTGTGAGAATTTTGAAAATAACAGTATCTGATATCATAGTTTTTAACGTTTCTGTATTGTTCAATTTTTAATGTTTATACACAGCGTTTTGTTGCTGTATTAGGACGCGTCTACAATAGGCCGTACCCGTGGACATGGACGAATGCAAATTTTGACGCCAATTAACGTCACATTCACGTAGTTCGAATATGGTCTATAAATGCGTTGTCCGAAAGAGAGCTTTCAGAATATGACATTAGATCGCAGTAAATTCGGCACATTATTTGTTGTTAGGTAATAATTTTTGTATTGCTGAATTGTTTATTATATATTGTTTGCAAGAGGTGTGATTTAATATTTATTTATCTTTATGATACAGGCCCTTAACTGTTTTATTTTACACAAGCTCGGCAACTGACATCCGACAATTTCTTAAATATTTGTTCCTTAATATCAATTAATGCAGACAGAACGCAAACTGCCCTAATTAGCATTTTATCACGTTCCTCTCGAGAAAATCCACCTTGTAAGTCCATTGCTCACGTTTACGACGTGAACATTCCACGAATGTGCGTGAAAGTATCTGCAGTCTTCTTTTTCTATCGTGTTATGACACAACTTGGGACAAAAGTTCCGTTTTCTGACTGCTTAGACTTGGGACANTAGTCTTCTTTTTCTATCGTGTTATGACACAACTTGGGACAAAAGTTCCGTTTTCTGACTGCTTAGACTTGGGACACGGGAGGAATGTAATTAGTATTTATAACTTACTGTAGACTGTCTGCCTCACCATTTTCAAAATGTATCTTGTTTGTAGAACTTTACATTACAAAGCAGCAATATTTTAGCAGAAATTATTATATTTAAATGTTTCAAACCTTGGGCCACGTGGAAGTAAGTTTTACGTACATAACCGCGGGCACAAACATACAATGCGCCAAACGTGCAAGGNGGGGGGTGTGACAGATATAAGATTCGAATGAACATGGATATTGCAACATAAAGTTTGAGCCCTGTCAAGCTTCTGGAAACAAGTCGGCGACTGTTCTATGTCGCGGCACGGGGAGACGGCGCCCTTCAACGGCGACCAGGACGCGTCTGCTATGTTTGCCGTCAATATCTCCTGCAAACAACCCTCTGCAAACATGATCACGGCACTGACACATCGCGCAGGGGAAGCCGAGAGGGAAGTTACATGTGACGAGTTCTCGAGGTCGGCCGACGGCAAACTACGGACACGCCTCAAGTTACCACCGAACGTCGACTTCCGCGCGCCGCGCGCAGGAAGTTGGCAGACTGCGCGGCTAGTCGCTTAACTTCCATCCTTCATCCCAACACACACACACGCACGCACACCTCCAACAGCCAGGCCCGTAGTGAGGGCGAGCCCTGAGGCCGCGCAACATAAACACAACAACCCCCACCAACACTAAACAACCGCCCAACGTCCCTTACAGGATCGATCCGCCGGCATGCGGGCAGCGCATTGCTGTGAAGTTCAATCACAAGCCCGACACGTGAAGGGCCCGCTGGGAAACCGACACTTCCCCCCCTTTAATTTCCACCCTGAAACGTTCACCCCACAACGCCATTTTTTTTCCCCTTTGCCTCTTTCCATCTACCAGTTCCCTACTGTGTTTCGCTGCGACAAAACGGAACAGAAATAATACTCGTCGCAGAGATTTTCATTGGTCAGGACACAACTTCGATTATACATCAGGATGCATCGGCAAGTGAATCAATTTTTGTGACACACGCATCAATGGTGGAGCACCGTAAGAAGAACATGGCTATTATTAAGGGGCCCGCCAACCTATCGCTTGAACTGCGTTGCAGAGCATTCGAAATACGTTTTTTTTTTTTTTAACGAAACTATTTAACGTGTTCCTAATATGTTTACCTACGAAAAGAAAACATATCCCAAATGAAGACGGAATGGATCTTTCAAGGTGTCGGGCATGCTGTAAATATTATTTTGGTCTCCAACATAGTTAAAACAGCTTTTTCAGACTGCCGTATGTATCTTGAAGCATACTACCCGGACACAAGCGAACTTTGATACGGGCTGTTCACGGTAAAGTGAGCACTTTTGAAAGTCCTCTCATTTGGAATAATAGTCAATAAATGTTTTAGCCTTAGACGATAACTTCCAAGTGCGATGGGATATACATACTGTGTTTATTACTCACATGGCAATATTTATTACGCTGCAGGTCGGCGGGCCCGTTAACTATAAATAGTTTAACCAAATGTTTCACCGCTAGAATATAATATGAAATCCCCTGAAAGGGTTTTATAAAGGCGTCCACTGAAATTCCATTTTGGAATTCCCTGACTTTTCCTTGTTTTCCAGGCAAAATCTTACCATTTTTCTTGGCCTATTTTCAAGACCAAAAACTTCCAATGCCATATTTTTCCAACAGATATGCTATCAGTGAAGCATAATTAAATTACACTGCAACAGACCAAGCAAGCAACGTCAATGTTTTATTCAGTCCATCTATATTTCTCGCGATATACGCTATTGACGTGACACGAGTGCCCATTACAAACACAGAAACACTATATTTTGTACATTATAGGCACCATGTGGCTTGGCAAAAATGTATCGTTGACAGTTCACAAACTTAAAAAATTGGAATTTTAACTTGCATATGCTTATAACTACATAACACAGTATTCACACAGCTAACATCATCTGCAGAGTAGAAAATTATTTACATTTTCCCTGATCCACGTGAAAATTCCCTGACATTTCTCTGACGCGTGAAATTCCCTGACTTTTGCCTGTTTCCCGTGTGGGTGGAGACCCTCATTAAATGCAACGTAAGACAAAAAGAGACAAGCGACACCAAGTTTCTTACGCTAACGAAAAGAGACTTAATACGCGTCCACATGTATATATTAAAAGAGTGTCACTTAGTGTCCCAGCACCTCGCCAATGCTGCCTCCAGCGAAGAAGATAACTCTTTCATCATCTCGTGCGACACACGACGTGACGAAGCGGTCCCTCTTCCCCCGCATAACAACTTTCCTTTTCCGGACGAGTGCACGTGTCTACCGGTAGCTGTTTCGACGTCCTCTCAGCCGTCGGCTGACCAGCGTTGCGTAAAAGTAAAGCCGACAGACAACTAACTAACAAGCCCCGTGGTTTTTATAACGCTCTAGAGCACGAGAGAGTCAGTCCCACATGGTGTCTTGGATCACACTTGCGCGGACTCAGCATCTGCATGGGCTTCATCGCCTTACTCATGCGCCATCTAAGTGAAACCGTGGAATTTTCTGGAAAGTAAACGTGGTGTAGGCTATTCACTGTAAAGTGAGCACTTTTTGAAGCCCTCTCACTTGGAATAATAGCCAATAAATATATTTCATTTTAGCCGTAGACGTTAACTTCAGAGTGCGGTGGAGTATACACACTGTGTTTATTACTTATTTGGCAATATTTATTTTAAAAGGTGGTTAATGGATAAAAAAAATTGTTCGAAGGAAAAAAAAGTAACTAGGCCTCAAAAGTGCTCACTTTACCGTGATAATCCGATATTGTAGTCTATTCAGGGTTTCTTCATAATTTTTTAATGAAAAATTTGAAAATCACCTTACGTATGACGTATTTGGTTGTTTCTTAAATATTTTATATACCACAAATTTTTAATATATCTGTCAACATAAAAGTGTTGTATTTTTGGTTATATTAAACTTTTACTTATATTTTTTTTAATAAATATGTTTCATTTATAATCAACACGGATCAAAGCAGTGAGAAAATAGAAGTGTTGGTAATACCTAGTGAGATATAGTTCTTATGCAAAACATTATTAAACTGAGTGCGCACGAATGCAGTGAGTTGTCCCTTTGGTGTAATTTTCTAATACTTACAAGAAGCTGAGGAATAGCCTGACAGTAGAATTTTAGTAAGGCTTCAAAAGAATAACTAACTTGAGTTGCCATACATGTAAACATTACATTCGTATTACAACGTCAAATCTTAAGAAATATTTTAATTCTGTCGCTGCCAACCGAACTAGGAGCCTGTAGACCAGTGTGTACAAATGGCATATGGGAAGTTTAGGGGCCTAATTTTTTTTCGAGGGTTTGTCTCAAAAGTACTTACTTTACCCTGAGCACACTTTTGTATCTTTGCCACTAATGGCAAGACGGGTGCAATCTTTCCGTCGGATACTCGCCTTAACGTGACTTTAAGCGGTGACCCTATATTATTACGGCACGCTACTAAAGGTTAAAGCATGATGCGTGTCTAAAGAACTCATAGTATAGAAAATTTAGCTGCTAAAACTCAACTCAAACACTTGTTTTTAGCAATTTTGACAGTCAGAAAAATTATCCTTGGAGTTGGAATAAGAACTTCAAACTTTTCTTTGGCCAAGAAACAATTATTAAAATTGCTTNACTTCAAACTTTTCTTTGGCCAAGAAACAATTATTAAAATTGCTTTTCGTGTTCTGGCACTAGTACAAACTATCCAACCGTTTTTAGAATCAAGTGTTTTCTACCAAACCTCTGCAACGCGCTTCATGCGCCAGTCACGCGGAGCCATAAGGGGGAATCCCTAGTAAAAAATTTTTAGACGCTTCNTTTTCGTGTTCTGGCACTAGTACAAACTATCCAACCGTTTTTAGAATCAAGTGTTTTCTACCAAACCTCTGCAACGCACTTCATGCTCCAGTCACGCGGAGCCATAAGGGGGAATCCCTAGTAAAATTTTTTAGACGCTTCAAGGTCACATCCGGCAATGGGAAATAGCATAAACAAGCTTCGCGCGTGTTATGTTTCCACACAGTTTTAAGCAATGGCTATCGGGTTTTAATACAGAAATCTGTTCAGGAAATATACAACACATATAAACACCGTAATAAGAGGGCTACTTAGCGATTTTCACTGACTTTTGACACGCTTTCCAACGACCAAATTTATGGAGAGTGAAGAGATTTGGGCGGGTCTTAACATCGAAGTCTTGACAACCGATTAGGGCGAAGCAAGACGCGAATGAAAAAAGGGGGGGAGGAAACGGGAGATCCCCGAGAAAACACGCCGAACAGCGGCATCGTCCGGCACGATTCCCACATGCGAAAATTTTGGGGCGTCCCAGCCGGGATTCGAACCCGGTTCGCCTGGGTGGGAGGCGAGTACACCACCGCATGCCAATTTATGAACGAGCAACAAAATATCGTAAAAAAAATATTCACATTAAAATATTCAATATTTTTTTTTTAATGATAATAGACACAACTGCTTACAATGAGACCAACAAGAGAACTAGGGAAGGCCCCTTTAATGTTTAGTGTCGTATTAGGAGACGTAATTTCGCAAGAGACGGTGAATGAAGGGAGGTGGGCTGCAAAGGAGCGGCATTCCGCAGTGGGACGTGGGCGCGGCACGGGCCCGCCAGTTACTACACGTGTGGTGACGTCACCGGCCGTTTGACAAGTATTTCAACACACCGCGCGGCGTGGCCGGTCTGCCGGGCCACCCGCAACTGCTGGACATCGCCGCACGACAGCCATGCGCGCGCGCTCAATTTCAGTCTTCTGCGCATGCAACCAATACCGACTCGCCAGCACTACTGTCTAAGTTGCGTGGTCACCACTTGTTCATATCTTAATTTTCAAAAAGACAAACCAATTTATATGAATAAAATACTTTTACCTATTTGGATTTAATCTCATTAACATATTATTCCAAATATACTCGTTCACGTCTGACATGTGGCAGAGTAAGTGAAATCATGGTCGTTCCTGTACAAGTCCAGACGCTAGCACCAATACGAACATCGCCTTTCCCTGGGAGATTCTATTGGTTGCCGCTGACACACCAACTATTTGATAATTTGCCACTTCTTGCGCCGTTGATCTGCTGAAGCCCTTTCCATAGGTTCCAAAGTGTCGGTTGTTATAAGAAACTCGTAAAAACTGCACACGCCGAAAATTTCTTGTTTTNCCTTTCCATAGGTTCCAAAGTGTCGGTTGTTATAAGAAACTCGTAAAAACTGCACACGCCGAAAATTTCTTGTTTTTCAACACGTGAAACTAAAAATCTATGTGTACGTTAAGGGGGTTAGCAACTGATTAGAGGAAGTATACAAGCATCTCAAAACACTTGTTTACATAAAAAAAAGTTACTCTAACCTCAAATCCTATCTACGTCGTTTATGACAGTCGTGTCGACAGAAAAGCAGTCCAATGTTGGGGTACGTAGTGGCTGCTATCCACAACAGATAACATTTCGTCATGAAGACAACTGTACACGAGACTACGAGTGTGTCAAAAATGTGCACTCGTTCGTGTAACAGACTATACCGCGACATCGAGGACTACGATCTACAGGACAACCACAGAATAATTAAGATGGCAGAAGCGAAACAGTCGCTTGTATAGTGAAATCCAAATGAGAATATAATGCGCAGAAGTCCAAAACATATCGAGAAAGTCGGGAGAGTCCATTGCCACTGCACGAAGGGGTGGGGTTGTTCAGTTCAGTACTGATGAACTCGGATAAGCCCCAGGTGATTTGTAACAATAATAAAACATCATTGGAGGTTACGAGTGTCTTCAGACAGTGAAACTCTACACACTGACGAAATCGTCGGGAAAATACTGTTACAATTTTTCAAAGTCATTGGGGTTAGCTAGGTTCTTTAAGGGATAAAGGTGTAAATTAAATGTAACAGATAATTTAAATTTCCTCATTTATTTAAAAAAAAAATACAAAGAAAATACTTTTGACTCAATATGCCACAATAAATTAATATCGGTTGCTATTCAGAGTTAAAAAATTAATAAATACCATTTACAATTACCTCGAAGGAATTAATTTACTCAAATACCTAAAATCGGCCCAAAGAACATGTTGAATTATTTTATAAATTACATGTCTGTATTTTGTAGTTCCAATATTTACAGTAAAGTCCGTATCACATGTTCATACAGTCCCACCTCAGTTAAGTTCAGATCCCACCAGTCCGCAATTTTCTAGAGGTCTCAGAGCGTTCTCGTACATAGTAGCCTTCAACTGGTCGGGTACCACAACCTCTCGTCCGTCCACACCACACAAACACTCTCGCCTGCCGCCATCTCGTAGTCTCTGTCGTCGTCCGTCCTCTCCGCTAATGACACTTGCTGCACCAGACTTTTCCCAACTATCGAACTTCAGCCAGATGGATACCACAAAGACTACCAACCCTCTAGCTGTGGTGGTATTTAAAGTGTCTTCGGCCATAACCGAGAAATTATTCCAAATGCCGCGTTGCGATGATGGACATAGTTACCATAATTTTCTTGCCCGTCCTCTCAAGTCGTCGGTTCATCCGGCAGGGGGAAGGCCAGGTCAGCTGTCAATCATTCCCGGCCGTCCGGCGACGGAACAGTGAGCGGGTCTGCACCAAACGACGATTTTGTCCTCTTGTCTTGACACTACTTTTGATATGTATGTTATGTTATGTTATGTAATAACATGTGCCAGAATATAATGTCACCTCATGGGAGGAACTGAGATTAGTGATTTGAATCACTGCACTTCAGAATGATATTAAACATCTTCAGGAGGACTTTGCGTTTGCTCAGTTGCAGTTTCATAACTGCATAGTCCGATGCATTGGTTTATGAATATTTGCGTCGGGACAATAGTTACGTGCTGAAAATTGCAATAAACAACATAAAACCTATAATATCACTAAACCATTATTTTTGGTATGAAGTAATATTTCTTTGCTGTGAACAAACTCAGCTCAAAGAATACCAAACAGCCCCAAAGAAAAGACTTTCTTTTCCATACAGGAAACTTTGCTTGGATTTTTTAAAAAATGAACTTGAAGTCGATATATAAACTAAAAGGAGATTTTTACGTGCATTTGGACGGTAAGGAGTGATCGTGTACATCAAGATTACTGCCTCTATTTCTCACCGTCTCATTCTTACTGCGTAAATCGTTTAGTAGCAAGAACTGTCTCAAACATCTAGGGAGGCCGTAGTACTTGTCTAAGATGTGGGCAGGCGTCCTATTGCTAACGGTTTCAGAGATAGCGCTATTTCAAAGAGCACTTACAACATTCAGATTGATTACAAAATTACGTTTATAGACTGTCCAAGAAAAACAATTTCTCAGTTTGTATCAATGCGCTTTGGACTCTGAAAAC
>NQII01001084.1:133660-146172 GCA_002778355.1 Clitarchus hookeri | reverse complement strand
TGGGGACCTTCTGTCGAAGCGCTGTATTTCAGGAGAGCGGGGAGCTTTTGGCGAGTTTTATTGCAGTGCGTCCCGAGATTGCGGGGTTACTGCGAATCCATTATGTGCATTCGACTAGATTAAAAACTTAGACGGTGGTTACGCTACAGTGAATTGCGGAACGTCAACAGGAATCAGTTCCGCGGAAAGCCGAGTCTCGCGTTTTGAAGTTCAGAAACAACTCGGCGCACTTTGCGAGTGCGGCAGCAGAGGATTCCATTAGACTGAAGTTAACAACTCGGCGGTGGAGCGAGTCAACTCGCCACGAAACTTTTATTCAGAGAAAGGTAAATCCTTCGTAAAGGTGGCGTGGGGTGGCAACACTGACGGCCAGCACTCCTCTATTTTATCACTCGCGATGTCTTCCATTCTGCGTGCCAACACCTCCCGACGCACTGCTCTGTAGATGCCGAACTGTGAAACACATCACAATTATCTCCCCCACGAAGCCTCGAGACTTGATAATGAACACAAACTCAATATCGCGGTCTTAAAAAAACCTAACAAACCGCTGAAAATAAAATAACGAAAATAATGGCTTACGAAGAATTTGTAGATAAAGCACAATAGATTATTCCACATATTTGGCCACATTAATCAGTTATATTTGCTCTTGAGATGTCAGTGACTGTAGTATAAACTAGTTTTAAACATTTTTGTTCAATAAATTACGCTCCGTAGGCTACTTGCTACTAAGTAGTGCGACAGTTAAAAAGCCATTTTACACGCTGGAAAGCTCCAAAATAACACAGTACGTGTGATATCTTGAAAGTATCATTCCGTTCTCGTTTGGAGCGCGTTTTCTTTTCATGGGTTGAGCATATTGCTGACACGATTAATAACTAAATACGAAAGCCTCATCTCATCCCCCCTTTTTTTTCTCCAACGCACCACAAGACAGTGGCCCACTCGAGTTTACCGACTCTTTTTGTAATTTTGCGTGTCGGCAACATGAAGTACCTGTAGGTGCAAACAAAGAATAAGTAAATTATCTTTGAGTAGCTTCTTCAGTCCAAACTGAGCACCAGCCGCGAAAGCGATATATTTAGAGCGTGGCGCAATAGTATTTCTAACAGTATTTAAGATTTTGCTCGAGCTCATATCGTGCTTAAGACGTCATTGTTGAGCCTGTCGGCTGTCAGTGTTCGCCACGATGTTGTGGGTCGCGAGTCAAGTTGTTGTACAGGGCCGCACTCTTTTATTCTTAACTGTTGCGTTTTCCCCCTTTTTAAGTGTACAGTTCTAAATTATGCCTTTCAAGCGTTTCTAAGTTACGATAGTTCTGCGTTGTATGTTTCTAAGTTATGATAGTTCTAAGTCATGACTTTCTACCGTTACAACGTTTATAAGTTACGTGGTTCTACGCGTTGTGTATTTCTAAGTCGTGTATCTAATACTGTAGTAATGTTCTAAATTGTGTTTCTAAGTTATGACAGTTATAAGTTATGACGCTTCTGAGTTATATGGTTCTGCGTTGTGTTACTACTGTACGACTAGTAATGTTCTAATTTGTGATTTTCTGAGTTACAGTGACTCTAAAGTTATGATTTTCTAAGTTGTAATGATTATAACTCGTGCGAAATTTTTCGAGGACTCTTAAGTTATTACTGTTCTAAGTTGTGGTTNTTCTAAGTTGTAATGATTATAACTCGTGCGAAATTTTTCGAGGACTCTTAAGTTATTACTGTTCTAAGTTGTGGTTATGTAAGTTATGCGCGGATCCCATTTATGGCCCTCCAGAGAAATGCATCACTGCCAACGCAACAGCAGCAATAAAAAAAAAAGTAGTTCAACTAGAAAACTGTAGCCCAGTCTGGCAACCCCGCCGCTGAAACACGCTGTATGCACCTAGCCAGTGGAGTAGAGGACACGTCAGACTCTGTAAACACGTTACGGAACACGGTGTTCCGTGCGGCCTGCGGTTGGCGTCCACCCGATATTAATTACATTGGCACGATTACGAGGAATCCGATTGCAAAAGGATCCGAGAGCCTTCCGCGGCCGGCGACGAAAGCCGGTTCGGACGCGCATTAACCAGCTTCCGTGTGTGCGGCCAGGAGTAATCGATACGAATGCAGCGACGTGATAGGTCTCGATAGCATTCCCTTTGAGGGCACAACAAGATAAGTGAGACGGAAATAAGCTCCGGCCGGTCTGCACACAGCGTCCGCGAACGCTGCGTNTTTGAGGGCACAACAAGATAAGTGAGACGGAAATAAGCTCCGGCCGGTCTGCACACAGCGTCCGCGAACGCTGCGTCAAAAGAGGGCAGTGGTGCGCCACATCAACGTGATCAAGAAACGTGTCATGTCCCTGCACTCAGCGTCCGCGAACGCTGCGTATAAAGAGGGCAGTGGTGCGGCACATCAACGTGATCTAGAAACGTGCCATGTCCCTGCACACAGCGTCTGTGAACGCTGCGTCAAAAGAGGGCAGTGGTGCGCCACATCAACGTGATCAAGAAACGTGTCATGTCCCTGCACTCAGCGTCCGCGAACGCTGCGTATAAAGAGGGCAGTGGTGCGGCACATCAACGTGATCTAGAAACGTGCCATGTCCCTGCACACAGCGTCTGTGAACGCTGCGTCAAAAGAGGGCAGTGGTGCGCCACATCAACGTGATCAAGAAACGTGTCATGTCCCTGCACTCAGCGTCCGCGAACGCTGCGTATAAAGAGGGCAGTGGTGCGGCACATCAACGTGATCTAGAAACGTGCCATGTCCCTGCACACAGCGTCCGTGAACGCTGCGTCAAAAGAGGGCAGTGGTGCGCCACATCAACGTGATCCAGAAACGTGTCATGTCCCTGCACACAGCGTCCGCGAACGCTGCGTATAAAGAGGGCAGTGGTGCGCCACATCAACGTGATCTAGAAACGTGCCATGTCCCTGCACACAGCGTCCGTGAACGCTGCGTCAAAAGAGGGCAGTGGTGCGCCACATCAACGTGATCCAGAAACGTGTCATGTCCCTGCACACAGCGTCCGCGAACGCTGCGTATAAAGAGGGCAGTGGTGCGCCACATCAACGTGATCTAGAAACGTGCCATGTCCCTGCACACAGCGTCCGTGAACGCTGCGTCAAAAGAGGGCAGTGGTGCGCCACATCAACGTGATCTAGAAACGTGCCATGTCCCTGCACACAGCGTCCGTGAACGCTGCGTCAAAAGAGGGCAGTGGTGCGCCACATCAACGTGATCTAGAAACGTGCCATGTCCCTGCACACAGCGTCCGTGAACGCTGCGTCAAAAGAGGGCAGTGGTGCGCCACATCAACGTGATCAAGAAACGTGTCATGTCCCTGCACACAGCGTCCGCGAACGCTGCGTATAAAGAGGGCAGTGGTGCGCCACATCAACGTGATCTAGAAACGTGCCATGTCCCTGCACACAGCGTCCGTGAACGCTGCGTCAAAAGAGGGCAGTGGTGCGCCACATCAACGTGATCAAGAAACGTGTCATGTCCCTGCACACAGCGTCCGCGAACGCTGCGTATAAAGAGGGCAGTGGTGCGCCACATCAACGTGATCCAGAAACGTGCCATGTCCCTGCACACAGCGTCCGTGAACGCTGCGTATAAAGAGGGCAGTGGTGCGCCACATCAACGTGATCCAGAAACGTGTCATGTCCCTGCACATAGCGTCCGTGAAAGCTGCGTCAAAAGAGGGCAGTGGTGCGCCACATCAACGTGATCTAGAAACGTGCCAAGTCCCTGCACATAATTTTNAAAAGAGGGCAGTGGTGCGCCACATCAACGTGATCTAGAAACGTGCCAAGTCCCTGCACATAATTTTACACAATCAAAAACGATGTCACTGACTTGTACAAAAGGCCTCTGTTTTCTGCACCACCGAGTCTGTTATTTATTCATTGGCTGTTTCACCAATGAGTAGCCAGTTGTTACCCTACACAGGTCGCGTGGTATTCTAACTTTGTTTCAATGCACGTTTGTTACAGACTCCAGATTCGTCCAGGGTGTCTCTCGTAAACCGCTATACAAATCCACACGTGACTGAAGTACAAGTTTTCCAAGTCTAATTTGTCCTGAAATAAATGAACAAAATTCCAAGGGTTTGCTGTATACAGCGCACCTGCAAAATTTTCTGTCTCTCTCGTAAGTTTCCTTGTAACCGTGATCGTAAAGAGGTAATCGTTTATGAGAAAGAAGCAGACACGGGATGTTTAGAGATCGCCCCACAGAATAACTATAAATTCGAACCTGTGCTGAAGATGTTTCGTTTTTCTGCGTGTAGCCACTACAAGCAGAACGCGTCCTCGTCCTATCTTCAAGCTCGCGTCTTCTGAGACCACCAGTACTCAATGTGTTCTCCACATGGTACACATCGAGCACATGTGGTCTTACGTCTTACTCCATGCGCGAATTTCTACACTAACTGTCATGTTTTCCTCCTCATAATGTGTCCTGCCAATTTTAGCTTTGCTGATAAGACATACATTTTTGTTTCTAACGGGCAACCGTATAAATGTGTATCACAATTGCCACCCCTAGAGTGTGTCTTTCGGAGTCGTAAAACTACATCTAATGTTTTTTTTTCTAAAGTACACCTGGCTGTGTCCGATGCTATGGCCAAAAATGCGACGTGCTTCTACAGGGGAGAGAATGTGTCACATTGACTGGCTCTCATGCATGTNTCTACAGGGGAGAGAATGTGTCACATTGACTGGCTCTCATGCATGTGTATCCATATCAAAAACATGACTTCAGAGAACCGAAACAGTCGCGCGCTGACGTGAAATACAAGGATGAATTTTGTGAAAGCCGTTTTACTCCCATCAGACACTTCTATCAAATCGAGACGTGAATGCACGTGCGCAATTGTTCCCTTGGTCACAAGAGTGGTCCAAAAACTGTATCCGCTCTGCATTACTTTGAGACACATCTTACATGCTTTTCCAAAATACTAACAAAACATTCCTTAATTTGTAAATTGAATTTCAGAATATGGTATAACAATACAAATTAAATTTAAAAAAAAAAAAGTCACTTTAACAAAAGTAACTGTACTCGCGTTATGTTAAAAGAGACCAGGTTCATGACGTAAACACTGCAGCTTACAAATTCACAATGATCTATTAATTGAAACACCTTACATTTCATGAAAACCGGTATTCCCCGCCTGTGAGTCTCCGAAACGCAGATGAATATGAAATTTTACTTCAGCAAGAATAAAATAAGAAGTCCATTGTTAAAAACGAAGAATTTTCATATATGAAAATGTAGTTCGTGACCTTTAGAAAAAGTTAATTGTATAATTGTAAACCTATGCATTTTTATTTGCAAAGATTTGCATATGCTGAAGATTGTTTTTTGAGCACAAAGAAACGCTTTCAAAGAAATAGCTGGAGACGCACTCTTTGCTATCACCTGTTGCTTTGTTGGGAACGCGAAATTTTCCCGGTCCTAGACATTTGGAATATATGTCCTTTTACAGAATATTATGATACAGATGGAATGATGAACACTATCCACTCTCCCTTTCCGCCGACGCGCAGGAATATTTAACGCCAGATGGAAATACTGGAACCGACACCTCGGAACGTGGGCGTCCCTCCAAGAATTNCCGTTCGCGCAAAGACGAGAAAAATTAATGACTACGCATAAAGGAACGCGAACGAGCAAGCCTTAAAAAAAATACCTCCGTCCTTTTCTCTCCACCTCCCCCCTCCCCCCTACATCATCACTCTTTCTCCCACCCGCGAAACTTTCCCCCGATTTTATTAATATTCTGAATTCCAAATTAGTTACCGAGGGTGCTCGACAGCTCGCGAAAGAAATATATGTGTACCGTCAAGAGGGAGTGAAAGAAAGTGAAGAACTTCACCGAAGTAACTCTTACTGACTCGAAGGTACAGACACCAGCATGTCGATCGAGAACTTCAGTTTATACGCAATACCCCAGGGGAAAATAAAGCACAGAAAAAATTGGCCGAGTTTTGAGTTATAAACAGTGCACGCAGGCTAACAAAACAGTAGGTCAGTGGTTCAAGGAAATCAGTCCACGGAGTCTTGGATCAATGTAATTTTCGCCAAGACTGTTTACTTACTGACGAACCAGTGAAAATGCATAGAGGTTTCAGATCCAGACCAGCGTATTCCTCTAGGAATTAGTAGAATCACTCTTAAATCAGTGAATACCAGAAATTATCAGAAGAATTTCACTGATTTCAGTGAATCAGTTTCAATTGTATTCGAATTCGCCGGATCGGAGCAGTTTTAAACCATTTCGATTTTAGAGTGTGCTCACCAGAAACCTCAGACGTTTACAAAAGGATTACAAGGAAAAATACAAGAGGTAGGATCCCGGTACCCGCAAGGCAACCAACATGACTCCGTGAAAGTTGGAAGAGCAGCAGNGGAAAAATACAAGAGGTAGGATCCCGGTACCCGCAAGGCAACCAACATGACTCCGTGAAAGTTGGAAGAGCAGCAGCGATACAAACAAAGTCCCAGCTGACTTCGCTTACCGGGCACGAACACTAGGCCAGGCGGATAAAGCGCGCTGTTAATAACGAGAAGGGATTGCTGCTGGGGAATTGGGGCATTAGCGCCTGGATATCCACAGCGGCTGCGGGAGAGGCAGAACCAACCACGCCCGTTCCTGTAGTCTANGAGGCAGAACCAACCACGCCCGTTCCTGTAGTCTATTCGCGGTTTCTTCACACTTTTAAAAATCAAACCCTTGAAAAATCACACCACGTGTTTGGTTGTTTCCTGATTATGCTGCGTGTCACAATCATTTTATACTTGTCTTAACATTACAGAACATTATTTTTGTTAAGATTANGGAAAAATACAAGAGGTAGGATCCCGGTACCCGCAAGGCAACCAACATGACTCCGTGAAAGTTGGAAGAGCAGCAGGGATACAAACAAAGTCCCAGCTGACTTCGCTTACCGGGCACGAACACTAGGCCAGGCGGATAAAGCGCGCTGTTAATAACGAGAAGGGATTGCTGCTGGGGAATTGGGGCATTAGCGCCTGGATATCCACAGCGGCTGCGGGGGAGGCAGAACCAACCACGCCCGTTCCTGTAGTCTATTCGCGGTTTCTTCACACTTTTAAAAATCAAACCCTTGAAAAATCACACCATGTATGACGTGTTTAGTTACTTCCTGATTATGCTGCGTGTCACAATCATTTTATACTTGTCTTAACATTACAGAACATTATT
The DNA here is from genome assembly GCA_002778355.1 of Clitarchus hookeri. Lineage (NCBI taxonomy): Eukaryota > Metazoa > Arthropoda > Insecta > Phasmatodea > Phasmatidae > Clitarchus > Clitarchus hookeri. The sequence continues at coordinate 138,945 of NQII01001084.1, read as the reverse complement.
TTTGTTAAGATTAAAAATTGTATTTATATTTTAGTTATAAATTATGATATTTCGTATATAATTAATATGGATTAAAACAGTGTGAGAATATTGGTGTGTTGGTAACGCCTAGTAAGAGATAGTTCTTATGAAAAATCTTATTACACTGAGTGCGTACGAATGCGGTGCGTTGTCCCTTTAATGTGATTACTTAAACCAGGATAATATTTGTTTGCATGACGCGAAGAAACATCCTGAAAGTAGAAATTTAGCAGGACTTCAGAAAAGTTGGAAGTAACCGTAAATGGACCATGGGTGGAAATACGAAAGTCCACAATAAGACGGTTGTTGCCTGTAACTATTATCGTATTTGAAGTTCAGAAACGCGGAGCAGACGGACTAAAGCGTAGACTGTTTATAGTCTGCGCATGTGCGCCACATTCTGGTTATCGTCTGCGCATGTGCGCCACATTGACCTACCCCAAAACAACACAACTGTCAAAGTTACGTGGTAAATAGTGATAAACATGTTTGTTTGCAACTTAATTTTTAAAAGACGCGTCCTTTTATATGAATAAAATACCATGTAAATCCACACCTGAATAATCAAAAAGAATGAAAACGCACACGTGTTTTAAGTCTAAACTGTCTTCAAATAATATCGCGAATTTTTCAGGTGTCTACCAATGAGTAAACAATTAAAGCCCCAGAGTATGTAAGGAACTGATAAGTCCATGTTGTTGCCAAACGAATTCGTAGGGACTGTAAAATTTAGCGAATTAATTTCAGAATATGCTAAGACTTCAAATTCATGTGCATGAATGTTATGTTTGCTAGACACGCCCAGGAGTTCTCTGAGCCAATAACAGNAGCTAAGACTTCAAATTCATGTGCATGAATGTTATGTTTGCTAGACACGCCCAGGAGTTCTCTGAGCCAATAACAGACCTGCGAGGAAACAAGCGCCGAATCCCGTGCCACCGGGTCTGAGGAGCTGGCTACACACTGGAGCAGCAGCAGCCAATGAACAGAGAGATGAAGCTCGTAAATACACAGACAGTGGAGTCTAGACTACAGGTCGATTAAAACATGGAATTGTTCTGTCCCTATGAATTAGCGAAACTCGCAACCTCTAGCCATGACCCTGGGTTGAGGTACCGACAAGTGGGGAGGAGGCCTATTAGAAGATGGAGGGGGGGAGGTCCCCACCACAGGTTGGGGAGAGCCGCTAATCAGCAGCGTCGAACGGGGTTTCCGGGGTGTACGTATTCCGTGGAAGGGGGGGGGGGAAGCCAAGTAACCCCATTACCTCGCATCCGAATGCGCCGAAAGCGCTGATTACACGACCCCCCTTCCCCTTCCCTAACACAACCAATCCCGCGGGACGCTCGCACAATTACGAGGCGCATGCGCAAGGAAATGCGGTACTCCCGGGCTACGGACTTCACCGCCCTCCGCCCTCATCATTCTAGAATCAAGCAATTCCCGTCTACGAACATCTGTACTTCAGTGTCGTTGGCAGAATTTAAGGGCACTGCCTACTGGCTCACAGCTGCGAAATTTAAATAGTAAATCCCAGTTTAAGGAAATTTCGCCTCAGTGCGTTAATTTGAAAGCCAGGCGTTTCAAACAAGATGTATTCTTACGCGAATTTTTTTAGGAGATGTTCCCTATAGCGGAGATGTTTCCATAACATTAAGCTTGTTTGCAAGGAGTTTTTTAAAATTTGTTTCACAAAAAAAGTACATACTGCCTAAAATGTCTGCTCGTATGGATCTTCTCGTGAAAAATTCTATAAAAATACATTTTGTTTGAAACGCCTATCTTTAAAATTAACGCACCGACTCGAAATTTCCTTAACGTGGGATTTCCTATTTAAATTTCAGAGCTGCCAGCCGGTAGGCAGTGCCCGTAAGTGTCTAGCTTTGCCACAACTGCTGCTCCGTAACGAGGTATCTAAGCCTTACGGGGTTTACACGATGTAAAGGAGCAGGACTTGGAAATTTTCCCATTACCATGTCTTAAATCTGCATACACACCACGAGATTGTAAATTCTCACTCTTTAAGTTTCACAGCAGAAAGTTGGAAATAATAAAAATAAATTCCCAAATCTTAAGTTTAGCCAATCATTTTAATGAACATGCATTTCAAATTTGACTTCAAATAACGAACTTTCAACATTATTTATGATGGTCTGCTCCTAGAACAAATGTCGACAGCAAAAATACTTTTCAATGAAAACCTATTTATGTTTTGATTTCAAATAACATGCTTCAAATTTTGTTTCCTTTTGGTCGGACTTAGGCAGTAGAAACATTGTGCCAATTAAATTTTTGAAGCCCACTGGGTATTACCTATCCCATTGTGTAAACCCGTTGAACATATCGTCGACAGCGATGTCATTAAGCCCCTGTCATACTGTCAAATTTTAGCCTTCAAATATATTTGACAGTAAAATTTGAAGACGAAGTATAATCATGAAATTTTTCATTTGACAGGTTGTATTAAATAATGTCGAATGTAATTGAAAATGTGTCACTGTCAAATTTTTTTACAGAAAGGATTTAGTATGAATTTTAATAAATAAAAAAATGGTTGCCTGTAAAGTCGGTTTTACGGGCGAAGATTTTACGTGACAACGTAGTGCTGCGCGCGCGGCAGACCGATCATAGTTGAGTGGGAGAGAGACGCAAGGCATTCGGCGGGCCTCTCTCTCGTTCGGTGACTCATCGTAACGTTACCGAGCGTTACACTTTTTCATAAGTGACTCCCAGCCGCAACCTAATTTAAGACGTTGTCACGTCAAAAAAAAATTAAAGTGCGATACTGCTGTTGTTTTCTCTTGAACCCCACTGCAAGAATAAATGTAAAGAATGTTGCGATTTATTTTACCTCTTTACTAAATTTAAATTTTATTAAGCAGACATATTTCCTGCAAAATTGGAATTTAGCGCCTATGAGTTCTTAATATTATAGTTTATTTATCACTTCAAATTGCATTCTAAAAGAGANAGTTTATTTATCACTTCAAATTGCATTCTAAAAGAGATTCTGTATAAATTAAGAATATTCATAACCGTATTTAGTTTACAGAAAGTTACGTGATTTCGGTAACGACCATGTTTGTCATCAACGATTCTGATTGGCTAAGCCTGTTTAAAACATGATTCGACGGAAACTAGAGCCATTTAACTTTTCCAGGCAAACATGACGATGAAAATGACGTTTCCGTGACGTCAGAACCATCCAATTTTATTTGAGGCAGTTTGACGGAAAAATCTGAGTGTGGCAAGGCCTTTTAGAGACGCAGCAAGTTGCTCAGAGAAGCAGGGAAGAAGAAGAAATCCGCCTGGAGGGATCTCGGGAAACCGAAGTCAGGATGGCTGGACCGGTATGCGAACCCAGGAACTCCCGAATGCACCACGTCGCTCGGAAACCACGCTCTGGCATCAAGCGAAATCAATCCACGGACAAGTTTTATTCAAAAATGTGCAACAATGAGAGCATACAATCTAACCTGTACGCATTATACATAGGGGGTGTATGAACTTCGCGCAGATAATGAAGCCACGGCAACTGTGGGCCTAAATATCCAGAAAATCATAATAAATGCTGACGGTAAAGTAAGCACTTTNATAATGAAGCCACGGCAACTGTGGGCCTAAATATCCAGAAAATCATAATAAATGCTGACGGTAAAGTAAGCACTTTTTGAAGAACTAGTAGTTACTTTTCCGCTCAGCCATTTTTTTTTATCCTTTATCCATTTTTTTTAACCCAGTGTGCACAATTGTGTACATTACGCATGTTTAGGTAATTCTTGATATGTACTGCACACTGCAAAGCTCGATGAGCAATGACCTTACCCGTGGGTAAATGATTCGCAAGGTCATAATTGGTTCATATTACTTTGGCTGTGACAACTTAACAAGTGTTGAGTCGACGTAACTACAACACGCCTCACAAAATCTTTTGTTTGCAACACCTGAACCCGTAAATTAAAGCGGGTCTGAAAATGTTAAAATTAATACTGTCATGTAAATAATAAACACAGTGTGTGTATATTCCACCGCACTCTGAACTTAACGTCTACAGCTATAATAAAATATATTTATTGACTATTATTCCAAATGAGAGGGCTTTCAAAAGTGCTCACTTTACCGTAAATAGCCTAAAACAAAATGTTTTAGAAGTATTTGTACTAATCCACTGCAAACTTACGTGGAGGCTTGCATGCCAGCATGTGTATGCATGTATGCAGTTATGGGCTGTGATTTTTAATTCATATGTTAGTTTCTAAAATCGTTGCTCTACTGTGAATAGCATATAGGCCTAATATTGTTGTTGAAACTGAGTAACCTTGATAATTAAATCTGTCAGTTACTTTTACGCTTTTCAGAACTAACGGAATTAAAAAAATAGTCGCAGAACTTTACGTTCAAACAGTTCAACACCCGAACAGATGTGTAAATATTCGGGACGACTGCGTGGGAACGTGGCTCGTGCTCCGATAAAGGTGAAATGAGGTGGAGATGGAGCAGCGACGGAATTCAATGGAGAAACTTGAGTACCCAGAGAAAACCCACCACCGGCCCAACGGCAACGTCCGTCGCGTTCCCGAAACGCGATAACGAGTAGGGCTGTGCAATATCGCAATATTCCGGTCACGAAACAATATTTCTGAAATATCACAACTACGATATGGTCCAACAGTGTAGAAATTTACCGAATCAACAGTACGAGATATTTACGATGTACGTTGTTGGCGGTATGCGGTATTTGCGACTTCCATTTAACTAATATTTGTGATACCTATATTTGCAATATCTGTATAAACGATATTTGTGACACACCGCTGTCGAATTTCTATACTTTCTGGGAGCGATATATCACTCTGATACCGATATGGTCAACAAGTTCCGAAACGATAATGAAAATTGGATATCGCACAGTCTTAATAAGGAGGGGTGGCCCCGCCATGAATCGAACCCCTATCGCCGCGTCAATAAGCAGGCTTTGTTTTGTTGCAAGGCGTAGCCGCAAGACATAAGGGCCAACATCCAACCACGACTGGCTCTACGTGTATTTCTTTCATCAGGATTTTTTTGGGGGAAAAAAACCTCCATCGAAAGAGTGCTAGAGGAATCAATTTTTAAATTTTTTTTAATGTACATGTTTAAGTTTTATATGCATTTTACATTTAAATAATAAAACACCTTAGAGAATTTTGTGTGCTCTACTGATTTATGCTAATACACATGCTTGTCATATTAAATTTAAATTTACTGTATTTTCTAAAAAGGGG
>NQII01001084.1:105339-122509 GCA_002778355.1 Clitarchus hookeri | reverse complement strand
ACTCCGTCCAACGGAGGCGGCATCTACGCCTGGTCATCGCCGACTGGGGTCACGACGCTTTTTGCTATATTCCAATCACGGTTACTTACAACTTTTTTGAAGTCCTGCTAAAGATCTATTTCAATGATATTCCTCTGCTTTGATTATAAATAAAATATCATAATTTATAAATACAATATAAATAAGATTTTAATTTAACTAAATTAAGGTCTTTTAAGGTTATTTTTATGTTAAAACAAGTATAAAACGCTTGTGATACCTAACATATTTATGGAACAACCAAACACATCATACGTGGGGTGATTTTTCAAAGGTTTGATAAAAAAAAGTGTAAATAAACCGTGAATAGACTATATTTTATTCGCGGTTACTTCACACTCTTGGAATCTAACCTTTGAAAAATCACCCATCCATAAATTATGATATTTCATTTATAATTAATATAAATGAAATGAGAGAGAAAATAGGTGTGTTGGCAATGCCTAGTAAGAAATGGCTAGGTTAAGCTTTGGTTGCATGAGACGGAGGAATATCCTGGACTTAGAACTTCAGCAGGTCTGCAGGAAAGTTGGAAGTAACCGTGAATGGACTACATATATATGTATCGCACTGGATGTGTGCGTGTGTTTTCTTTCCTCTCCACGACCGAGGTGTATACGGGATAAATGCACGATTTCCGCAAACGGTGCGCGATATTCGCCGTGATTGGGGACATAACATTTCGATATTTCACTGCGAAAGGTATTACACGTAGGTAAGGCAGGCAATATCAGGGGAGAAAAAAAGAAGCTATGTGCAACCATTGTCGTCTCGTAAATCACAAACATATCTCATGTTGTTTCGTAAACTACTGCAATACTGGACAAACAGTTTTACAGTGACCAAAAAAATTCCTTTGTGAATTTGAACCTCACAAAAGATTTTGTGGCACGAACAAAAGGACATTTGTGGCAGCCAATAAATTAAGCGTTTAAGTCGCAGCAAGAATAAAATGGTCAGAAAGGTCGAACAACGATTAAACATATAAATCAGGATAGCCGGACCACGAATCGAACCCAGGCCCTCTCTAACTCTAAGTTTTAGCATTGCGCAACCTCGCTCAGAGCTCGGCGCTTTGGCTTTGGCAAAAACATGCAACAAATTTAAGAAGTGCGAATTTGTTCGTGACGTGATGAAATAAGACGAACACGTACAAATCTGGCGTCGTGGACAGAACCAGAAGATGGTCACTTCCGAAAAACGCCAGCACGCATGCACAGAATGCAACGCATGTAGTTTTGCAATCGCAGCAAAATGTTTTACTCAGGACGACGCGAATAATAATACTATTATTGCTGCCAACCAATATCTGGTGGCAGCCAGTAAATATTGTTTCAGTAAACTAATACGTTACTGAGCAGTGAGCACTAAATGGCTTAAGCACTTGTCAATCTAAACATAACTTATTTTCCACCATCAACAAAATTTCGCCTTGGAAATCATCAACCAAATAGTTTTTGTAACATCTAAAAAATATTTTCCTTCAGTGGATGTATTTTCTACGTCGTCTTGTTTTGTATTACAGAAATGAAGGTACGGAATTCTTACAGTTTGTTCAGTTATATTTTTGCATAGCTAAACCGAATTTTACTCACGACGGCATCTGAGCTCTTAAGCTGGAAGAGCCGGTTTCTGACAAGAAAGCGCTGACGTTATCATCACGTTGCGCTACACCGCGCTTAAAAAAAATAACAATACAAGCCGCCGCTGTATACAAAAGAACACAGAAAAACAAGACGTCGCAAAAAAATCACGGCAAAAAAAAACTGCTTCTTTTCCTCGGTTTTTTTTTATCGACTCGCTCCTTTTGTGCAGGAGCTTCCATTAGCTACAATATCAAACTTCCAGGTAAATTAAAGCGAAAGCTATCTTGGATGAAACAAATTTGGACCGAAGCAAAAGAAAAAAAATCGCCATTAGGAAATTCGGGTTGACATTTAAAACCAGACGATATTAGTTCAAAATCTCCCAAGAACAAAGCAGAGATCTTAGTGAATTTCTCATTCTAAAAGATGAATCTCGAGAGCAATAATTACGTCTTACAGAACGAAGATAAACTTAAATGAAAAAGGAGAGAAAATGGTATTCTTGTGAATCACTCTGGATAACACTTACGACAAAATGGTCGCCTTAACACGAGAATGATTTTTAAAGTAGAATCAAACGAAATTATCTGCCATTAAAAATTTCATCAAAAAGAATTACGATTGCTGCATTATGGTCTTTTCGTTTCAAAGGAATATCAAGGATACGTTTTACATATTGAATTAGCCTACACTACAGTTAATGCACTAGTTTATCAAGGATTACAACTAGACTTAAGAGCGTCTCAATCCGATATGCACACTGTTATGGTGTGATCAGGCCTTAGCTGAACGGCTTGCCTGATCATACCTTCAAACTTTAAACCTGGAAACGAGCGGGATTGCAACACCACCATTTGGTCGTCGACCCTTGCGAAAGAAGACAGTTGCAGAAATCCCCTCCACCGGTCACTGAGCGGGGCCGCAGAACCACGCGCTTGATATAGGCCGGCGTAACACCCGGAACGAGCGTCTTTTCGTCTTTTGTCCTTTGGTCGTCGACCCGACCAGCGAAGCAGACCAGGAAGGTGGGTGTGTCCGGCCGTCGTTAACCGTCTCGTAGAATCAGCCTCCGGCAAAATTAACAAGGTGATGACTTTACAGTTGGGTTTAAATAAAATGGCATGAATTAAATATAATGAATAATCATCTTGGTATTCAATTTAAAGCTCCCCCGATCAATAGTCATTTAAATAGCAACTGTATAATCTTCATGTAATAAAACTCATCTTATACTGTTGTGCTCTACCGAATCATGAGTCGTTATTGAGCTACGCCCCCAGCAACTTTCAAGTACGAATAGCTTGTAAAAGTTAGTTCGTAACAACACACAGGTGTTATTTTAAGAATTTAATTCTTGCTTTCGGGATTTAAAAAAAAAGTGCATAATTTTTTCAATTCCTGCTAGAAAACAGGAAACGTTACATACATAAATTCCACCAATTACGCATATTGTGGAGAGCGTAATATTAGACTGTGCGAATATATCCACAACTCTAGATCATACGAAGTGTTTCAAAATTAATTTGCTCAGTGCTCAACTCAGTACAACATCCGTCATCACTATAAATTATTTACTGATTTGGTTTCCCAAAACTGACTGCAATGCCAAAATGACGCTTTGTGAGAGAGAAACATATGCTAGCGAGTAATGTTGTTTAAGCGATACACTGGCGCGTCAAAGAGACACCATCAACCCCTTAACATATCATCCCGAGTACACTCGTTCACGTATGACATGTTGCAAAGTAGGCAAAGTAATGGTCAGTGCTGTACAAGGCCAGAAGCTAGCGCCAAATAAAGACAGCGTATTTTTCCTGGTTATCGGTATTGGCTGATGTTGGCACATTGGTTATTGCCAGAGTCCTAGGTTAATAGAAATTATTTTAACAGGTTCCATCGTATTAAGTTATTACGAGAAATTCGTAGGTACTTGTCAGACCAAAAATTTCCTCTTTTTGCAACACCTGGAACGAAAAATTAATGTGTTAGTTAAGGGGGTTAAACACTGCCGTAACGGTTTCATTTTCTCTTAAAATAAAAAAGTCAAAATTCTGAACACCACTTCCAGACACTATCTGGAAACTACAAGACCGAAAGAAAATAGAAATCCAACGCGGCCAGGGAAGGCACGATTTTAAGTAAACGCTCATAAAAAAAAACAGCAGTAGCCGGAGAATCCGTAATGGGCAACTGTTGATAAAGTAGCTATAATCAGGAGTGTATTCAGCTTCATGTATTTGCTAACCTTCGCGACACAAAACATGTCGCGGAAGGAGAGAAGTGGGAGTGGACGAACACTCCTGAAGCGTCCGACAGGTTCTTTTTCTTTTGCCGTCGCTGTTCAGTGCAGCGGTTGGTTACAAACGGACGATGCCGAAAATTTTACTGTACAACATAACGACAGTATCGCCTACACGTAACTACACTGGAAACAAATCTAGAAGAAGAAGACTTATTCCTTAAATATCAACAAACTGCACTTACAACGGCAAACAAAATGACACTATCCGGCGCGAGACGAACAGCTGAACACTGGTCGAGATCGCTACAGCGTTGCACTCGCACCTCAGCATTCCCGATTCGAAACCCGGGTTAAAGGGAATCCCTATAAAAAAAAAAACGTAGACGCCTGAAGGTCACGCCAGGCCACGAGGAAGCATATTGTAACGAGCCCTTTCAAGACTGCGATAAGCATTCCCAGGAAGCTGAATTTATCTCACATTATATCTGTAACCATAGGACGTAAATACGCGATGTAAGCTACTGGATTAACGCCACTTAGCACTTTCTTCTTTCCCTTGCGGAAACAGCGCAGGAAAGCCCCAAAAATGCCATTTTTAACCATTTTCACTTTTTTTTTATCTGTGAGTATATTTAACACGATGAAAGTAAAAAGTGGCGATTGTACATTACCGGGTTTTTTTTTTTTTTTAATTTTTTCTGGGAAAACGTTTTTCCAGTTCTGGAAACAGGTATGGGAATATTAAAAAGATGTTACTAAGGGTCATTTTTTCAACGGCGAAGAACAAATTTAGTCAGAAGCAGGCGCCATCAGTGCTGATATTTGCGGCGTCACGCTCCAAGCTGTTCCTTTCCACGTTGACGTTGTTTCTACCACGGCGCGATATCCCCTCCATTTATTCCGGAGCGTCGCTAAACCAGGGGGAGGTATACCCGCCCGCCTTCTTGGATTTACGTACACTCCTCCACGACTTAATTTACCGAGTCGATGTTTGAAAACCAAGCTTGCCAAAGGAACAGGGGACCTATTAACAGTTGTTTCTAAAGCTAACTTATTTTTTCTCTCGTGTGATCCGTTTCACATATATAACTGTAATCGAAGTTTCCTTGATTATTTAACCATTTATGTACCACAAGGGGAAATAAAGGCATGTATGTAATCGTACCCACATCAAAAATTCTGTCTGTGTCAAGTAAAGCTTTGATTTTTAATGTCCGGCCATACAGTTTGATTACGAAGATTTGTAAAATAATTCCAAAATGGAAGGGATACCACTCCTTTAAGTATAGAGGAGACCAAAAACACTAAATGCTATTATGTTCGAGCTTATGAGTAAATAATGGAAAAATAAGATTTTTTTTTTTTCAATTAATTTTATATGGCAGCTATTCGGCTGCACCACGGGGAAACTACAAAAGTTTTTAAATAAACAATTAGTTTAAAATGTTTTGGGAAGCCGTTATTTACAAAATTTACATACCAAAATATATTAAAAAATATATTAGAAGTAAAACAACTGCATGCGGAAAGCCAATGCTGATTTTCTGACTAGGATAGTTTATAAAACGAATGAAAAATAAAAATTATTTATGGGAACGATTTATACAACGGCCAGAAAAATCATCATAATTCCGAGGGGAGATTTTTTTATTTTCCAACAGTGCGAGCAACATCACGGTACTTTAAAAATGCCAGTAGTTTGTGAATTTTTATAACAAAACTGGTAGAAATTTTTTGAATTCCCGAGAAGGCAAAAATGCTGTTGTTTGTCTTTGGCCCCTGACAATATTATTTTTAAATATCGTTTTAAGTGCCCGCTTTACACTTAGAGGCTAATGGGAGAACGACTTGCATACTACACACTAAATATGAATCAGTGGGAATTTCACTGTTTCAATCAGTTAGCAGCACCTGACTGATTCAACAGTCACATCAGTGAACTTAACTGATGAATCAGTGAAAAATGCCAGTTTTCCTTAATTTATTGATTCAGTGACATTTTCCACAGATTCATCAGTGATTTTTTTTTTTACTTGTTTTTAGTGATCTGTTTTTTTTTACTGATGGATCAGTTAAACAACGTGTAAAAATGGCCGTTAAACAACGTGTACCAAGTGAAATAACAACGCATAAACTAATAAAACCAATACAAAATACTTTATAAAATGTGATTAGTCTTTAAAAACACAATTTTATGAGGTAACGTGAAATTTCAGTCTTCATTGCGTTCTTACATCTTTCAATTCGTCTTCATGTTATCATCACAGCGCTCTGTTTGAAGGCTGCATATAATGTGGTGCAGAGAGTGCACTCATATGTACTACTCGTTTTCACAATCCTAAAGGTACCAACATAACCAAAAAACTAAAAGTGAGGTTAAACAATTTATAACTACACGCTTTCGATAAGAAACCCGCCGTCCAGCGGCATCGTCCGGCACGATTCCCACATGCAAAGATCCGGGAGCGACCCCGCCGGGAATCGAGCCAAGCTCGCCTTGGTGGGAAGCAGAGTAGTCTAACCACTACACCACCGCGGCCCCACAACAATGCGTAGTGCAGTCAATAAGTTCGCGGAAGACGTGGTGCGTGGCTGCCTACACTCGGGTCACCAGTAAGTCCAAGAACATAATTTACTGTGCTAGTATTTTGATGTTACATGTCCATCGGAATGGAACCCCTATTATAAGAGTCTTGAACTATAGGTACAGAAATTTGGATTCTGCAAAATGTTTACTTTTTCAAAAGTATATAGGCTACTTGCCCTGAAGGTTCGGATGGGTCGTCGTCTATCCATGTTAGTCTAGCGGCACTAACATGAACTGCAAAAAAAACACTAATGTATCGAGGCTGGGGCTTTTTGCGATTCTGTGCTAACACACATGCAACACAAAATCAGAGTAACCGGGTTTTTAAATAATCTGAAAATGTCTGTCTAGATGTCGACTGAATTACATTTAAGGGTACCATAAGCGAGAGTCACTTTGTGACAAGGTGGGGTGACATTGTGACACTAATGTTTTTCACTAATATTCCAATTTTCTTTCATTTCATACAGGTTGTTTTAAATGTTCAGTGGTTAAATTGGCACAACTGAATATCTGAAACATTCCAACTTAATTAGTGGGGTATTTAAACACTGTTTCATGTGTCACAAAGTCACCCCCGCTTACGGTGCATCGCTACAATAAAGGTACAGACCTGGAAACTCCGCAAGTTCAACGAGGCCTGGGCTAGGCTTTCTATACTATAATGCAGCTATAGTCTTTTCGCGGTGTCTTAACACTTTTTGAATCAAACCTTTAAAAATCACATCACGTATGACGCGGTTGTTTTCTAGATATACCACGCATCACAAATTATAAGCGTTTCATACTTATGTTAACATAACATAATATTTTATTAAATTGTACTTAAATTTCATTTTATCTACAAATTCTAATATTCGAGAATATCGGAACACGAGAGTGTCGTTAATATCGTGACATGCATTTTGTACGGTATCGCTGAAGCTTTATTTTGAAACAATTGTTTGATGACCAATATATGTCAGCATCACGGAGCTCGTGAGTGACATTTAGGCCAGAGTATGTACAGGAGTGCACACAGACGTGACCCTAGCGCTATCTCGACCCATTATTTGCTCGTTTCTTGAGCGCACGCCGCCTCGCCCCTTCCTTCATTAGTGCTCCTTGCACCACCACCTCCCTGTTCATAGCAGGTCGCTAAACACGTCGAGAGAAAAACGCGTTAAGGGGCGCCGTCGGCTTACTCAGCTACAGTCTGTCTCAGCAGGCCACCCCGCTGTACAGTCGCCACGGAGAGTTTGTACACAGTCCACGTGATAATAACAGACCCGGATATTTCGCGAATTAATTCGAAGACAAGCTATACTTTAACGACTTATACATTTCAGTTTCTGCTTCTTATTGGACCAGAGTGTGTTAGACGCGCCCGGAAGACGTCTCCAGCAACAAGCATTCTAACCCTAGTTTAAGCCACATGGCTTTGCCAATTATGTAGGAAGAAAAGCAGTTCAATGTTGGGACACAGGGATGGTTACTGATCAGTTGACGCAGACACTCTACCCCACATACCCTCTACGATGTAACCACGCACTACGGACGAAATTGTTCTGCACAGAAAAAGGATAATGTTCTTGCAACAAAAAAAAAAATACTATGGAGGCATTTCTCCAAGCATTTTATGTTGTAGCGTTAATTATGTCGCGACAAAGTTATAAATGTTAACCACTCACAAAGTCTTATATTACTGTAATGTAACTATACTGTTGAAATGTTAATGTTAAAAAAGTCTCCAAGTTATATTGTCGGAACCAAAAGTTATATTACGCTAAAAATAACAGGAAGAACAAAATATTCTGTGTTACTGTGACACTAAAGAAATGTCCAACCAACACTAGCTTACACTGACTTGGCGTTGTAAAATGGCGAATTGTAATGAACAGCGATAACCTCGTAGAATAAAACCACTGTCTTTAAATTTTAAAGCATAGTGTGAGAATTAAATGTAGCTCAGACAAGCTCTCGAGCCTTGCAAAGCAGTATGTGTGTGTCAATTACGCATATATAGAGACCTGAAAAATTCGCGAGTTCAATGACCTGCATGCTAGACTCTACAGTCGTATGTACAAATATGCCGATATCAACTGCAAATTGGTTGCCTGCTGTCGCAATGGAAGGCGGCAATTGGACACTGTTCTCCAAGAGGTGTCACACGCTGTGTGGACCAATGGCTAAGGTTATATAAACGATCGTGTTTTGAATTCTAGCTTGTCCTAAAATGAACCCGCGAATTTTTCAGGTCTCTACGCATATGTATAGCATAAAGTATTCCCACGTAACGAAAGAAAGCTGAAGTTTGTTGTTATGTTGTACTGAATACCCACGATATGAAACACAGTCAGGCATGTTAAGGTACAGCAGTTACGTCAGGCAATTATGGAGCGGGTTCGACTCCCATCCCAGCAGCCATTTATTTTTTCTTTGGTAATGTTTATTTTTGTTGTTTTTAATTTATTTTACATCGGAGTGCTTCCAAGAAATTAATACAAGATAATTTTTAACATAGATTTCAACATCAATTCAACACAAAATTTGTTTTGCCGCAACATAAACATTAAACACAGCCTTAATGTTGACAGAACAGTAAGGAGGGAATGTTGTTACAAAAACAGGTAATTTGCCACGGCGGTCCCATCGCCAACCTGGTTTAGTGTGTACTCTGGCGCAAATGTAGCAGTATGTATTCGTCGGGGACGTGGAAACTCGTGCAGTTAGTCCAAGAGAAACTTTCTACTTTAGACTCGTCTACAGGTGATATATGCTGAGTGTCATTACTTGATTCGTTTGAGTTTGTTGCTTACTTTTATTCCTAATTATCTTTTATTTTATTATTATTACAAATTCAGAGGCTGAAAAGCTTCGACGAGGTGCACAGTGCCAGGACGAAGAATCGAAGACAGTGTTGCTCGATCTCTTGAAAGAGAATTCGAGCTATTCAACATACTTCGGGCAGATCCAGAAGGTAGGTCCAAAATGTTTACATTCCAAGTCAAAACCGCAATTGATCCCCCAAACGCAAGCAGATATGTCAAATGCTCGCCCTGGGGGAATTTATTCGTTTATTTATAAACAACGAAATTATTGATGTAATGGTCATTGAAACTAATCGTTATGCTGAGCAAGCAATTATACAGAGCATTGGAGAATAAACTACGTGTTTTAAACGATGCTAGACAAGACCGGGACGTCCTGGTCAGCACAGTAGAATAGCAAACAACTTCCTTGCGATCCATAACGGAAACCAGCAGATAAGGTAACTGGACCCCAGTAGATAGAAGAGAAATGCTCCAGTTTTTAGGCATTCAAGGGTACATGGGGTTAGTCAACTTCCCAGACTATACAAAATATTGGAGCACAGCACCCGACGCTTGCGTAATATGTGATTGCGATGATTGGTAAGGTAAGTGCTTATAACTATTTTCTCTAACATTTTGGTTTTTATATATGTTTGCATCAGTGTTTAGCAGTGCTGACCTTATCGCACCTGTGCTTCTCGACTTCGCAAAAGAATGTGAGACAGCACTACAGACTATCGCGATATACACGGGTTGTTAAATAAATGCTTATAGCTATTTACTTTTATAATTGTTTGTTATATGTCTTTGCATCAGCGTGTAGCAGTGACTTCTATCTTGCACGACTAATCATTTACAATGTATGTTGTTTTGTAGCAAGCAAAGGAACACAGTCTTTACACGTCGCGTAATGTGCATCGCACTTGACGCATTATAGTCACTTTTGAGGCTGGTCCTTGTAATCATTCGTTTTTTTTTTTTTCAAGTTGTCATGCAAATTAGCGTTTACTAAACTTCTTGGCGTGATGGCAAAACTGACATCGCTATTATGGACTGTGGCTCCGACAGGCATTTTTTTTAATATATTGTGACTCGTTATAGCATTATGCTTGTGATGTACTTGCGTATATGCCAGTGTTGTATTGTTTGTTATGCGACTGATTTTTTCCATGTACAGAGCAGTTTCATATAATTTACATTCGGTTTCCCCTACCCTCGCGTTAGGCTGGCGGTGTTTATTTATATTAACGTGTACATGTTTTAATTAAAAACCTGCGACTACGTATGTCTTGTTATCGACGAAATCGTATATCCCTTTATTTTTCAATATATGGCTGGTTGTTAAGCGTTACCAATGCTAGCGATGACTCGGGCTGCTGACCCTTGTGTCGGAATGGCGGTGTTCGTTTATATTAGTGTATTTTACCGCTACCTACGACTATGTACATCATACACACAGCACGTTTGTATGTATCTTGCTTTTTTCGCATATAGTTGTTTGTTGTACGTCACCCATGCTAACATTCATTTATGTATATATTTTCTCATCTATATATACAGCCTGGATGACGGTGGGAGAAGGGAGGCTAGCTGTCACCGAGGGAGATCCGAGTTGGTAGACACCTGAGCTAGCAGACGAAAAGGGTGGCGGTGGGCGACTGTCGAGTGCGTGCAGGCCGATGCGTAAGTGTGTGCTATTTCAGACCCTACACTCCTACATGCAATTATAACTTTGCAACGCACTTGTATGTATGCCTTTATTTTCTTTGCAAGCGTGGAGGGTTGTTACATGTTCCCGAACTTCAAAGGTTTGAAAATGTTGACCAACTATGCTTATAGGGCTTAAGGCCTACTTTCCCCTCCTCAACTGCAGTCGGAAGTGATGTCTGTGATATGAATGTGGTCGTCGTAGCTTTGGTGGACGGGAAATTGCGGTCGAATATGCTTATTAGTGGGTTTAGGGTCTGCTAAAACCCTGCGGCCCTGTTCGTCGTCGGGGGTGATGATTATGTTATGAATTTAAACGGTTCGGAAATTACAGGCAACTATTCATATAAGTGGGCATAGGACGTAATTGACGCGCACGCGCGGTGCGACTCTACACTAGCGTGCGTGGGCAGGCTTCGCTCAGTGTCGCACAGGTGGAATGACAGAGCATGAGACTCGTCCCCGCCAGGAGACCAGAAGGAATGTGAGAAAACCAAGGTGGAATGTCAGAGCATGGGAATCGTCTCCCGCCAGGACGCCAGGTGAAAGGAAACCAGAAGGAATACGAGAAAACCCCCAACGAACAGAACGAACAAGAGGGGCAGGAATTAATGTGGGAGCATGAGAATAAAAAAACAGACAAGGAGAAAATAAAGGAGACCAGAAGGAATATGATACAATCTCAAGAGATAGAGCAGGCAAGAGAGAATGGGCATGGGTGAGAGAGAGCCTGGAAGGAATTAGAGAAGTTGCATGACAGGGCAATGAAGTCGAACATTCTTCAGACAAGATGTATGGTGCTGGCATGGAATGGTCGAGCGTGAATGTTAGGGTGATCTCCAACCCCTCATTAAAAAAAAAAAGTCATCGAGCCACATTGTAGTCTCATGCTATTTTCGGACTGAGTGACTCATACAAATTTGGGTACGGAAAACTTCTGTGGGACATTTTGGAGATTTTAAGGGAAATTTTGGACGTTTATGAGGAGAAAAAAGTAAATGACCGCTACTTACGAGGAACCTACGATTTATAACTACTCATTCCATCTTCGATTTTCTTACAAATCTTCGTAATAAAAATTTATTACCAGACATAAAAAAAATTAAAGCTAGACATGACATAGAGGACTACGTAACGATTTATTATTATTTTTTAAGTTTTACGGTTTTAATTATATCTGTATTTTATCATGTGGGACTAGCATGATTAAATAATTAGGCCTATGTATTATTTGATTGCGGTTACAGAAGTGAAAATAATCATGTAAGAAAAGTAAATTGTATTCCTAAATTACTGTTAAGATGTTCCCTATGCCTTGACTAGCTTTGTTTTTAAATATTGACTCCGAAAATTAAATTATGGAGGGAAATACGTAAATACAAGATGGCAAGGATACTTCCCCCTATATTTCCAGTGCATCATCAACCTTATATCCGAACATTTTGACACACGTCCGTGGCCGGAAGCGGGGAGACGTACTGCAGTTGCTCTGTTTACATCCCGCTTGAACGAGGTGGCGATTCAAAAATTCCAGGAGGTTTAATTTAGCTGGAGAGCGGACTACGGAGGCTTCAGCACACAATTTCCAGGCTCTTTACACAACCCGCTCCTCGGCGCTAATGAGCGGAGCGTGACTCGACTGCACAGGGGCCGAATTAATCACTAGAGGACAGTAGGCAGCCGTACGCGTTAACATCCGTCTACTGTCGTAGACTGGCGATGAGGTAGACTCACTTCCGTTTTCTGTGCATGTCCGCAAACACAAGGCTCACGTTCTGTAGGCGTCACTGTAGATGTACACGAACTGACCATGATGCGGTACTTGTTTGCACTCAAGTTTTCGAACAAATCCGTGATTCTGTTAAAATGGTTGCCTCGTCACGAGCACAGAGTAGACGAGAACACAGCTAAATCAGTAAATGTACAAGTAAACTGAAGCGAAATGCCGTGAAGGTGCCTTTGACGTAAGCGAACTCGGTCGCTCGCTGGCCGCACGAGTGGAGAGTGGTGGAGAAGAGGGATTTGGTCGGCTCTCAACATCAAGGTACGTAGAGTGAGAGTATGGAGCAGCGCCGGAATGCAAGGACGAGGGAAACGGGATATCGCCGAGAAAACCCGCCGACCAGCGGCATCGTTCGGCACGATTCCCGCTTACGAAAATCCGGCCTGCGATTGAACCCGGTTCACCATGGTGAGAGGCGAGCATTCTAACCGCTCAGCCACCGCGACCCCATCAGCACACATAGAACTGGGTGTTGCTACTATGGTGGTTGTTGTACCAATACACAAATAATTTTAATCGAACAACAATTTGTAAAGCTTGAATTTAAATAGAATATGTTTAAAATTACTGGTAGCACCAAGTAGAGGGATTTCAACATCTTACAATTCATCAAAGCTACATTTCTCACACATTTTCAAAATCCAAAATTTTACAATAAGAAAAGATTGAAAAAAAAAATTACAAACGTAAAGGATAATTCATAAAATTTCTCAGACGAATTGATGATAGTTAAAACGTGATCAGCAATACTTTAATACAATAAATTTAAAAACCGTAAAACTTGTAGAATACAAAATACGCTGACTAGAGTATTAACTTTGAGCAATTAGAAAAACAAACAGTGCCGCCTAAAAAGCTTAGTAAAGCCTCTTTTCGTAAAACAAACCCATTAAAACCTTTAATAAAATTCACATAAAAATTGAATTATCGGTGGAGGCAGTCAAATTACCCATCAAGGCTCCAGAGATTAAAACAGAAAAAGAACTAATACATTTAAAATAAATTGATTAATTACGCCCAACGCGTAAGTCGTGGACGCACAGCATATTGAAAAAAACTGGAAAAATTCTTGGGCAGCAAACATTAAACACGACACGTTAAAACATACATTCCTGCAGACGACGATCAGGCGTAGAATAGACGGTGCGCAAGTAGTGCGACCACCTATATTAACTTTCCCCGTAAACAAAAAAATGGTGACGCACAAAAGGAGGGGCAATCAGGAAGGTAGAGATGGGGAGGACAACGGAGGGGAGCCGAGCCGGGCATAGAGCAAGCCACCTCGCAGAGTCGAGAGTACTTCAGACGTCTAGCGCAAAGAGCGCTGGCGTAGCATTGTGAGAGCGAACCTCAGTACCCCTTCCTGCCCACACTTCCAGTTCCAACAGAATTAGTGTTATACAACATTACCAACGAAGAGTAGTAAAAAAAATCATTCAGTGAATGTAAGATATCCTTGTACTATATCTTTGTGAATAAGATCGTAGAGAACGAATTCCCTCATCGCATATCGTAGCACAACAATCCGTTAAAACCCTTGGTTATATTGTCTGATATAGGCTGTTTATGGTAAAGTGAGGGCTTTTTAACAAACATGAAGAAAAGGTCAGTGACTATAAGTACATTTAAACACTGAAAGAAAACGGCAGAAAGAATTTAACCTAACAGTTCTGTAATATAATTTTATGGTAGCGCCAACTATACTTCAGTACCAGCAACAGAATGTTCTGTGATACTTTACAATCCGAATTGTTAGCAGAACAATATAAATATTGTTCAAAGTTATTCTGTTGTGGGAACCATATTTTCTGTAGTAGGAACTATACAGATAGTTGTGAACACAATATTACAGTATTGTTAGGATAACAGAACAAGATATTGTAAACCCAACAGTGCTGTTTGGTAACTGCAACAGAATGTTTTATAGAAATCATCTTTTTTTTCTCAAAAGTTTACAGAAAATGTAGGGTAATTACAACAGTATCGCGGACTGTTGAAGACACCCTCTAATTCTTTTTAAGATTATAGAACTAGCAGAATTGACAATACAGAAGATAGATAGGAAAATGTGGCTATTGTGAAGTAATATTTATTTAGTGGAGGTTGTTGGCAATCTGTGAGGGAACTGTGCACCCTCGTAAGTGTTGACAGACACCGCCATGTTGGGCGTTATATGTAATAATAGCAACAAGAGTGCTGGAATGTGCTATTTGTTTTTACAATACGTATATCACTTACACAAACAGGACATAAAAATGAAACAACTAACGCCACATTTTTATTGGTACTACATACTATCTGATGTGAAAGGAAAACCTCTCTACACAAACGTTTCACGTAATTACAATAAACAACACAAGATGGCTAGGCCTGCCTTGCCGGTAAATAAAGGCAACAGAACAGATAGTTAGGATTACCATATTTACAGTTTTGCTGGGGCCACCATAGTGCTCAGTAAAGACAACAGAACGGATTGTTAGCACTACCATATGTTACTGCTGGTGCACAATCAGCTCTATAGCGGTATCAGACCAGCATTGTAGGGAATACTATACTATAGCGTAATCGGAACCCTACTCGTTTGTAAGCCCAGCATTCTATTCTGTAGAAAGTAATAACGACACTGATTTGTGACGCACTGGCATTTTACAATAGGCCCCCTATGTTCTGTTGGCGTTACCATATACCTTTAACAATATTCGTACGGTAGCCCAACCAAATAGACTGTTGTCCCCATTTTATAGTACAGACTGTATAAGAAGGCCATTTTCTGACAGGTCTGCGAAAGTAGCGCCAATGTTTACGTCTGACTACATGTGACTATGTATCCTTCCGCCATCAGCTGGTCCGTCAAGGCGGGCCTGTATTTTTTATCAACACGCTGTCAACTAATCCACTTGCCATTGTACTGTTATGCTAAACAAATTTTAAGATACTTTAAGACTGACATCTGTCTAAAAAAAATAAGTAGGTTATACAATTATACAAGTAAAAATATAAAATGTTGCAAATAATTAAATATTTGCTAACTCTTTTTTAATTTGCCCGAGATAGTGACTAGGTTAACATTTGCGAGACGGTCTGTTATATCTATTAACACACTTTGGGCGTTATAGCTAATATATTCGAGTTGGAAATATGTGACGTGGAATAACATTAGAATTGCTTAAAAACTATTCACGCGTCTCACTTTCTACAAACAAGGAGATGGGTTTCATGAGAACAATATGGCGTATAATTTACGTAGACGAACGATTACCGGCCGAATATAAATGACTTTTACTCCAAATCATTTTACATGAAATATATGTTACTTTAAAAATTATGCAGAGCTCGTGGAAAAATATAACTATTGGCATTTGTTTGTAAATTCGTTATATATCGCGCAAAAAAGAGGTTCATTTCTGGCTGGTAATACCTCGCATAATATCCGAGAGATCGCGCGCACAGCGCGTCACGGCGAAGTTTGAGCCGCTGTTTTTGGATAACAGATAGCGTATTATTTTAAGTTGATTGTTCTTAGATTACGGGCTGGAAATATATTTCAAATTCGTGTCGTTTCGTCAAATTAATAGAAAAATAATTCAACAATATTATGCAATATTTCTATATGCTTTTCGAATTAATATCAAGGACGTGTTGAAAGCGAGGTTGGAGAGGGATGATACGACGTGAAAAAACTTTCTGAAGTTAGCACAACTTCAGAAAACTTTTCCGCGTCGTATCGTTCTATTGTACATTTCATTTTGAACACCTATACATAACTACATTATCACGAAGTTTAGTTTTTAACACTAACAACCATTGTTTTGTGTCCTTGTAAAATAAAATGCATTAATAAATGTAAGAACTCTTTCTTACCCGCGTATTTTCTGCTTTTGTGATGTGCATTGGCAGTGCACTCAGAATAGCCAACGTTATTTTAAATTTTGTTCGTTCGTGCATCAGCTGATACAGGATTTTGTAAATGGCACTTTGTTTGTTTCGTAAACTTGAAGTTGCCACTCACTGACTGTCAGAAAGTGGCCTTCTTATACCGTATGGACCATAACAGACTTGGAGTGTAACGGCTACAGAGTTACGGTTGCTACAACAATATTTATCTTTCAGTGTACAACATTACACATTACAGGCACTAGCATCCAGGCTCCTAAGTTACCACTGTATTACGAGAGTAATTTTTAAATTTACGGACAATGAAGTTAGAATTATTTTATACACATTAGAATAAGATTTTGCATATTAGCAATACATTCACGTTCCTAACAATCCCGCAGTTTAATTTGCACGGCGCATGACTAATCTGATCAGGTTTACGGCAATGTTAATTTGACATATGGCAAAAGGATACAAAATGTGAAGAAAAGTAGACCCGAAGAAGAGTTTTCAAAAGTACTCCGTTAACAGCAAACGGCCTATAGGACAATATAACAC
>NQII01001084.1:94656-105308 GCA_002778355.1 Clitarchus hookeri | reverse complement strand
TATATATATATATATTCATTTATTACACTGAAAATCAGTTAGATGAAGTGCAATGGCAGGGTGTCCACTGAGATTCCATTTTGGAATTCTCTGACTTTTCCGTATTCAAGCAGAATCTTACCATTTTCCCAGGCCTATTTTCAGGATCGAAACCTACCCATATCATATTTTTCCACAGCTAACAGAACAAATATGCTATTAGTGAAGTTTAATTAAATTACTCTGCAACAGACCAAGAAAGCAGGGCCAACATTTTACTCAGCCCATCAATATTTCTTGCGATATACGCTATTGACTTCAAATGAGTACCCATTACAAACACACAATTAATTTATTTTGTATGTATACGCCATATGTCACTTGGCACAGATGTATTACTGCCAGTTCACAAACTTAAAAATTGAAATTTTAAAATGCATATGCTCATAATTACATTATCCTGTATTTACGCAACTAGCTACTTTTGCAGAGTAGCAATTATTTAAATTTTCCCTGAACCAGGTGAAAATTCCCTGACTTTTCCCTGTAGGTGGACATCCTGAATGAACTTGCAAAACACGAATTAATCACATGTTTCTTAGCAGCCTCTTGTAAACCAAAAGTTTAGTGTTAGGATTCGGAAGTTGGTAACTACGCATCTGGTACGCACACTTGACCCCAGATGGCATCTACAACTGGCAGTGTACGCGGACGTAAACGTATCCCGATTCCGGTGCCGATGACGTCACAATGACACAGGAGAATGTAATTGTCCATAACAGCCTTGTCCGAAAATGAACTTCCAACAACTACCGTCACAGAACATTATATACTGTAAGCTGAACGTTACTCTTTTGTTACAGTTTTTCCGTAATCAAACTGCTATTTCGAAAAGTTTACGTGCGATGAAAGTTATAATTTTAACACAGCTTTTTTTATTATAACATTTACACCTTCATTTGTTCAAAGGAACACCTGTTCATGATTGCATTCAAGTTAAAAAGCATTACGATAACTACAAATAGCGTTAAGTTGACAATCATGGTACAGTTATTTATTGTAGTTTGCCTTGCATTATTATGGTATTTTCCGGTGAAAATTACAAAAGCATTGAAGCCTTATTTATATTATTACTCTTCTATCATATTACACTACAAATTAGATCAAAACTTCAAGCTGCTGGGGCCGCGGTGGCTGAGCGTAAGCCTGCTAGCCTCCCACCAAGTCGAACCGGGTTCAATCCCTGGCCGGGTCATTCCCGGATTTTCGCAAGTGGGAATCGTGGCGGACGATGCCATTGGTCGGCGGGTTTTGTCGGGGATCTCTCATTTTCCCCACCCTTGCATTCCGGCGCTGCTCCATTTTCACCTCATAGGCTCTCAAGACCTCGTTGTAAAGAGCCGCTTAAATCTCTCAACTCAACATTCAAAAAGCTGAATGTTTGTCTCAGGGCACAGCTTATCTCAAGGCACGAGAGACTCGGGCAGCGCCATGACGTCAGAAGTTCAAGTGCACCAACCAGCTCGCCCTTATCCAAGGGATAGCGACGATGGTTTACCGTGGGAAAAATTTACGGTTTGCTGGAATTCAACGTGCTGTGCACGAGCCAAAAAATGTTTCTTTCATTATAGGCTGCCGTGTGTGTATGAAGCTACTTTCCCGTTTCTCTGGATCCGTGTGAATTGTATTGTTGGTCTGCAAAGTGGAGTGGAGTGGAGAGATTTGAGCGGCCCTTAACAGCGAGGTCTTGAGAGGTGAGTATGGAGCAGCGCCGGAATCCAAGGACGGGGGAAATGGGAGATTACCGAGAACACCTGCCAACCAACGGCATAGTCCGGCACGATTCCCACGTACGAAAATCCGGGGAGCAACTCCGCCGCGAATCGAACCCTGTTCGCCTTTATGGTAGGCGAGTAGTCTTACCATTACATCACCGCGGCCCCCCTGGTCGGCAAGTGGCAAGCCGAGACAAATATGTGCAATCCAATCAAAAAAGAATCAGAAACCACAGAGTACTTAATGATACAGAAGTGAAACAGCAGCTAATTACACGAAATCCAACAGCACACGCCAGCAAAATGGCGGCACTAGCCTGCAACATGTTGAAACACCGTTGGCCAATCAACGCCCGGTAGTATACTCACCAGCCGGTAGCCCAGCCTTTCAAACACGTAGTAGCCAATCAAACTCAAGGCTCGTTCCCAGAACCTGGCGCAGCCAATCGGCAAATGGTTATGCCCGTGTCCAAGGAACTGATGCGCCATTTCGTCTCGTAATTTTAGCATAGTTGTAGACAGGCCCTCGTACGGTTACTGTACCCTCGCTCAGGCCCTGGCGAGTTGAGTAGGGAAAACCAACCCTTACCGAAGATACCCCAAGTTCAGGTTCTACGATCTTACAAGTTCCACATTTAATAAAATTGTTGGGTATTTTAACATAACATTTACTAACTGCGCACCGCGTAAATATGCAATAAACGATTAGTTAGTTTTTCTCTTTAGATATTGTAGAATTTGTAATAATATGGGCTTAGTTACATATATTTTAATTTTGATGGTGGTAGCGCAGTAACAGATATTTGTTAAAGTGGCGTTCACAAGCTTTAATTCATACCACGTGCATTTTCGTGATTATCATGAATCTGTTATAAAGTGGTGTTTAATATAAGTGATTATGATTCTTGTTCTCTCAGATGCATTTGTGGTACGAAATAACTGTGGAGAAATGACACAATTAATAATGTTGCCCAGAATACCTAGGTCAGTATTAAAAACACAAATACATAAATAAATAAAAGAGGATAACGATGTCAAAAGCTTTGACTGCCAACATAACAAAGTGAACATTTGTAGTTAACTCTGTGTTCTAACGTTGACGGTACCGTAGAACCTACTTCGGCCGACATAGGAAAACAAATGAATAAGATAATGTTCTTTCATTATACCGTCTAGTTGCGACCGTTCTTGTATGCTCCTTGCACTCGCCTGCAGGCTGTCTCTCTGCCTGTTGGCACACAGCCAGCCCTCGGAGCTTTGCAAGGGCGAGCGAGAAAAGATGTAATAAAAAAAGAGTGCCAGCATTGGAAAGAAACAGAGATAGAGAGAGAAGGAAAGAAAAGGCGTAGGATACCTTCGGGGAATGGAGGTAATAACGTCCCCAGAACAAAACGAACACTGCAAAACGCCGCGTATAATTAACAACACGTAATATTTATTGGGGGTAAATAACTGTTCCCACAATCAACTACCACCTGTTCAGTCCTCGAGCATTAATTATTAATGATTATTTACGACCCGCACTTTAGCAAGCGAACGAAATGATAAAACTCATTTTACAACTGATAGGAATAGAATCAGAAGTAAAATATTATTACCAGATGTGTCAAGTAAAAGTAAATTTCGTTCATTAGAATGCATACAGGTAGTTTCATTTTTCAGAAACCTCTACATGTTACCTGGAACATGCGACGGGGGAAAGAGAAAAGAGCATGGGAAATTTAATGTCGCAATAACTAATTAACTGATATTATAACAACCATTAGTATGTAGGAAATTTAACAAGTCAATCATATATTTACAATTTAATTAAACTACCCGTATGCCACGAGGACATTATCTCCGTGTATTTACCATTTAATATAAGCGGGGTACATTTTGGCAGACGTGACCAACCTACACCATATGTTACAAAATTTATGGTATAAAATATGTTCTAAAAGTAATATAAAACTTTTTTTTTTAGGTATGGAGAATTTGCTTTTAAAAAATGTTAAGTAAATATGGCAACGGATGCGGGCACTATGATTGGTAAAATGTTTACAAACCAGTGGACGCCATGTTTACGCGAGTACCTCGTTGATGTTTCGGAATATTTTATGAAAGTTAATAATTTTTGTATTTTATTTTACTAAGCGAAGTTGGTTATGGGTGCATAGAGCCTCTTCCTGAGTGAAATGTAATATTATCAAACCGCTTCGTAAACTGGCATGGTCCGACATTTACCGTGTCACAAAGATATTACGTTCGAAAGTGTTAAGTTTGTTGGTTTCAAGAAACTAGTGTAGTGCTGTATTTAGATATAATTTGTAGATTAAATATAAGTAAAAGTTAAATTAAATTAAAAATTAAGGTACTTTTTTGTTAACAGAAGTATAAAACGCTTGTATTTCAAGGCATATTTAGTAAACAACAAACACGCCATACATGGAGTGATTTTTCAAAGGTTTGATATAAAAAGTGTGAAGAAACCGCGGTAACATACCCGCGGTTTCGCTTGGCTGGCGCATGAATATAGTGGTCACGCTCCTGGCATAGTTAATATTTACATATGAGAGAAGGATACAAAATGAGCAGGAAAGTAGGTCCTAAGCAGGGCTTTTGAAAGTGCTCAGTTTACCATGAACAACCTATATATAGGGTCACCTCTGAGAATCTCAAGTAGCAGTTATTAACTGCACGTCAAGTCAGTGCTTTGCGCGTAGAGGTGATGAGGCGAGCGATGGGAGTACGTGGGTAGCCCGCGATTTCAGGCTTCCCGCACCTAAAATATCTTCAGTCAGCCAGAACCCATAACTGTGCTTTAAATACATAAACAGATAGCGTTCCACGTCTATTGTATACTAGCAGAATGGCACCAGGTAGACAGGCGAACTAGAGAATAACACCCTTGAGGTCTGTTCTGCAGGACTTGCCGGGCTCAATTGTGCGCGCGTAGGTTCCCAACAAGACATACTCCCAAGGGGGAATCGCTTCAGAGGCAAGCTTCCCTCTCGAGAAGTATTTGCTGGTTCTTTGTCCATGCTCTATTACGATCCCCTTTGTCCACTGCAAACACAGGTTCCTTCCACATTGTGAAGATTTTTACACACAATACAGCCAAGCTCTCGCCAATTTCTAATGCGAGTTTCAAAACCACTTA
Organism: Clitarchus hookeri; assembly: GCA_002778355.1. Lineage (NCBI taxonomy): Eukaryota > Metazoa > Arthropoda > Insecta > Phasmatodea > Phasmatidae > Clitarchus > Clitarchus hookeri. Next base: position 100,412 of record NQII01001084.1, on the reverse strand, counting down.
GCAGCAGCTCCCTAGGGACGCCTGGCAGCGCTAAAAGCAATAAAAAGGTAAAGGCGCACCTGAGTAGGAGTAATAATAACAGTTATCTTTATTTATTTTGTGCAGACTTCTTCGTTCCCAAACTGTGTGGGTAGTTTGGAGGACTTTGACAGGAATGGGAATGAACTCCCCAGGCCCTATTTCTAAACAGTCAAGGAATCTAACACGTGACTTCGCGAATACGAAAGACGCCCTTCACAACACAATTTACTTCTCACTTGAGTATAAATGAAAACAAATGAATTATTAGATACTCTACCATTTCTTGTCATAAAACGGCACCAAGATATACTCTAGTCTTCTACTAACAAGATGTTTTTATACTACATGTCGAAATTCAAGCCACGGACTAATATAAATACGAAATCCTAGTAGTGGAATGTTCGGAAAATTAATCTAGTATTTTAAAATTGTAATGTGAAGTCGGCGAAACAGCGCCAGGAGTCCTCAACTTCACGTACCTGCGTGCACAACAAGTTGCCTATGACGAAGGCGAACGGAACTGGCGAGCCATGTGGAGAGCGGCTGCACATGGAGCACCATACACTTGACATACGTGGGCGCCGCTAGTGATTGCTTGTTAGTACACGCGTAACAAACTACATGAACAAAGGGGTTAGCAACTGAGTAGTAAAGGCTACCAGAACTGATTGCATTTTATTTCCAACACCACACAAACAGCAGTATTTGGTTGCGTAGGTTCTGAACGTGTTTTCATGGTGGCCGCATGACGCGCCAGTTCCATTCGCCTTCGTGATATGCAACTTGTTGTGCAAGCATGTACATGGAGTTGCGGACTCCCGGCGCCGTTTTGCTAACTTAAATTTAAGTTAAAAAGCACTAGATGAATTTCCCGAACATTTTGCTTTACTTAGATTTGTTCATATTAGCCTATAGGTGCCGTGATTTGAATTTCGGCATGTAGTTTAAAAGCAGCTTGTATACTCGAGCAGGGGTAACTTGTTCAATTGCAGCCGCCACAGGCAGAACTCATTCTCCTGTTGCATCCGGCCATACAGAATTAGCTACCAGAGTGCTAATTATTTACCAGTCGCAGAGCCAGAAATGTCTTATGGTGAGCAGTTACACTGACTAAAGGAAATTAACTGAGGTTACATCCAGCATCTGCAGTGCTGAAACACGTGTTAATTAGGGCAAATACTGGAAGGAAAATTAATTTACAATATAATAACATTCATTATACTTTACAAACCTTTCATATTTCTTGTCACAGTTAAACGCGTATTAACAATACCAACACTGACTGTTGGCAACCTTAGCAACAAAGGGGGAATGTTGCAACCCCCAGGTCCGCCCTGGCTACGCCACTGATGTTTACTTTTGGTCCTGAGACCAGCAGGTGTGTCGGATGAGCGGATGTCCAATTGCACACGTGAAATTAACATAATATAGTGTGCCGTCTACCTTTTCAATGAATTGTAACACGAAATGGTTAAGGTCTCTAGTAATAATACATAACTGTTTTTTGGTTATTACAGGCTTACTTAGCTACTTCTTCGGTCTACATCTTCCTCTTTTGTGCAGGTCAAGACTAGCGACTACCGAACTTCAATTATGAATAGACTATCTACCAAATTACTTATACGCTACACACGTCTGTGGCCAGCTAACATATTCACGTCCTGTAAGATTCTGATGGAGAACACAAAAGTCCGTAAAATTTGCGCATATGACTCGCAATCGGTTGTTGGCGAAACGTTTTCAGACCCTCCCCCCCCCCTCCTTTTTTTTCAAATACAACTACTTTTTTTTATATTCCTCCCCAAACCTTAATAAGTGTTTTTAGTGATAAACAATTTATTTAATTCCGTTATGCTTTAGGTTGATATCTGCTTACTCATTCTGAACACGGGTCTTTCCCTACTGGCATTTTGAGAAAGACGTAATCAAATAAATAACTTCTGNAACATTCACACCACGGTGTCAACAGATACGGCGTAAGTAACGGCAGTTCACACGCACCTGAAGCAGGGACAACGTAGGTAACATGACATTGAGTGAGTGAACAGATTTGGGTGGCTCCCAACAGCGAGATCTTGAGCGCCGATATGACATAGAACTAAAGCTATATAGCTCGCCTTACATGATACGTGACATATCCGAAGGTGTGAAAATTTGTATAGGAGCGATGGAAGAATGTATGAATATGTGCTCTCACGCTGCCTAGGGAGTGATAACAGAAAAGTAACAGCCAGACGAAATAATAGTTGATAGGTGTGAGCAGAAGCAATCAAACTGTAGCTGTTTTTGCAACACCCGAAAGAATTCCAGGTATGTTTTAAATTCAGTTTCTCATAATTCTCAACGTATCGAAGACTATATTTAAACGGCTAAAAATATGTTCTGTACAAAGAACGTTTCTGTTATTAATTAACACATAGGGAGCATTACTCACCTAGCTTACGTATCTGTGTACCATGCAAACAAGATTCCCCAGTCGGAAAGTCAAAAACCAGTTGAAACACGCCCACTATTTACGAGTAAGGCTGCTTGGCGAATTAAAATTATTTAAGATTGCATGGCACGTAAAAGGGTACAAGGCACGTGAAATGGTGCGCAGTTATTTCTTTTGCCGTACAAATGTAGTCTTCAGCGTGGCGTAAGAAAATAATGGAAACTAATACGTCTTGAGAACAAAATGATTTCGCCAGAATTGTTTGAAATAGTATTCCATCGGTTGCTTGATGTATTTCCAAAAATATTTCTATTGGCAACAATCTACTAACACACATTAACTACATCAAAGTGAGAGGTGTAGCTCAGTTTAAATACGTGAAAAATCAATTACCGAATTTGTAATAACCAAACTACTACAACCAGCCTACTGAGTAATATAATTTTTGTAATTACATAGCTGACGGGAAACAGTTTCTTAGAGAGGAGCCTTATAAACACCTCGCTAAGAGTTTGGAATATTGTAAGGTACGGCAGTTTGGGTGGTAGGAGTTATGTAGTTCTTTCGTGATCAACGGAGAGCGCACTAACGCATTAAAGATGTCTGGAACAAGCTGAAAACAAGCAGTTTATAATCGCCCACAACCTCCAGAAACACTTCCAGATCTCATATGAGCTGCCAAGATGGAATGGGATCTTCGCCCGGCAGATGACATCAACACATTGATTACAAGCATGCCACGGCGTGTTAGGGACCTGTACAATGCACATGGAGGCCAAATACGGTACTAATCTGCAGTGGGAAGACAGAAACCCTCCCTAGTCAGACACAATTAAGTTAATTTTGTTGTTCTTTCGTGTTTATTTGTCTGCTATATTTTAAAAATGTTTTTGGACAGAAACACTTTAAATTTTACGTTTTGTATCTGTACTGTTGGTAACGTCTAATTGCTATGCTTACTTTACGTCTACTCGATACGTTTATGGATTCTGTATGTATATCCCAAAATTGTTGTTAGGTGTTTAGTTTAAAACCACATTACACCTGAATAGAACTACACAACTATATGTGTTGTTTGCATCACTGTTTGTTCTTTATTATGTTTTAAGCAGGGGAGTTCAAAGTACATAGTCGTTGATAAGTTAAATATTTTTCTTAGACAAGAGGTTGATAATCTAAATAGAAAATGTAATAGTCTTACATAAGCCAGGTTGACTCAATAGGTCTCCAAGACGAAATGTAGGTATATTTTCTCAAAATGTCGCATAATTTGGAGAGTCGTAGAGGTCACATCTTGCTGAAATATGTCACTACAACCAGTCTAATGACTGTTGAAATAGTACGAGTTAGAAATAAGGTTGATGTAATCTGAACACAGCACCCTGAATAACAGCGTAAAAGAAGGCACTGGGTCATTTAATCACAGCCATAAGAGCGTTTTAATGCATGGATTGATGAGGTCATTAGGACAAGGTTGAACATAAAACAAATGGAAGCGACATAACCACGCTGTAAATTTACTAATAGCGTTCTCAAATCAGACTGTTAAATATGCATTTCGTAACACTATAACAAAAAAATAATAATAAATAAATGACTTACCTTGTATCTTATGTGAATCTGTTACATAAGTGGCCGTAACGCATGTCACATTACTGCGACTTTTATACATTAACTATGATATTACTGCTCGTGAACTTACCGAGTTTAGCTCAGTAAACTTATATTATTTTATTTCCTCTTTGTTGTTACATTTAAAAGTGAGCTTTTTAATTGGTACTTTATGCATTTGTTTCACTGCACAAACATTTAAGTTCTTTATGCGGTGCATAGGCTGGCGTGTTCGNTCACCAACCAAGGTAGTTATCCACAAAAACAAAGTTGAAATTGTAAGGCACTGGGTGCTTATTAGGAGCAGAGCTTACTACTCCGCAGTACCGCTTTTATAGCTCGGATTATATTAAGACATATTACAAATTCGTGGTACATACTTCAGTATTAAAACTGCAAAAAGACAGTGGAAAATAGCGAAACATTTCTGAACCAACATATCTTCGATAACACTTAGCTACTTTATCCTTCTACGACTGGATGGCCCAAGTTTTTGAACTCGGCTAAGTTCTTTGCAGACCATTTCACAAAAGTTCTGCTTTAGAGTATCGGATTCGTCATTGGCCCAGTAAAATGGGCTAGTAGATTCACAAGTGCATGACCGACTATAGCAAAATTAACCTGCCGTACGAATGTACGTTGAATTCTAGCAAAAAGTCAAATTTTTCCCGTTATAAACCACTGCCTCTACACGCCTCAGAAATAAAGTTTTGCTCCACCTGTAACTGATTGCACATGAAGTATGTCCGATGGGACAGCCGGCACATTACAAAATGACATACGACAAGTATGGTGTGCTGTTCTGTATAAACAGTGTGTATTTCAATCCCACGCTTTCACTTGGGCCGTGAGCTACCTGGTAACTCAGAAATCCCGGTGGCGCAAAACGTTTTTTTGAGCTGTGAACATTCGCGCAGATAATTTGTTTTCCCCGAACTACAAAGAATTCGTATTTTATAAATAGCCAAGAGGTATAAAATACATAGCAAGCAAATAATACATGTTTGTCGACAACAGCTAACTCGGGCTCGTTCATTTCTATTTAATTTATTTAAATTCGTTATCTATGTTGCTTTATTTTACCGAGTAGGTTTTATGAGAACGTAACAAAGTGTTTACACTGGGGTACATCCGTAATTGTAAAGGCTATTCACGGTAAAGTGAGCACTTTTGAAATAAACCTTTGAAAAATGGCACTGCCCCTACTGGCGTGTATTTTAACGGACACGCTGAATGACATGCGCCCAGTAAAGTTGGTAGTGACGGAGGAAAAGTAGTTCCATGTCGCAAAGTTGAATTCTAAGTATTAGGTCAACATTTGTAAACAGTAACATTATATATTATGCATTCAGTTTTTTTTTAAATAATAGAAGTGTAAGAAAAAGGAAATTTGTAAAAAATATTTACTTTCGTAATATTTTCACAGTTTCACTTGACCGACTCGTGTATAAAGTGATGAGGCTCATGAAAATGTTAATTATACATATGGTGGAAGAATACACATAGTGCATACAAGTAGGGCTTTCAGAAGTGCTCACTTTGCCATCAACAGTCTTTACAAAGAAACAAGCAAATAAAATTAGCCACAGGTGCAGGCATGAGGAGGTGGGTACACAGGCCCACCAACTTGTTATGGGCACACGGCCCTCTACAAGGGGAGAGGAGACGGCTCCAACAGGAATGTCAGGAA
>NQII01001084.1:69586-90770 GCA_002778355.1 Clitarchus hookeri | reverse complement strand
CCGCGGGACAACTCTCTTTCTGCCCTGAATCCAAATTGCGTCATGAATATTTGAACGACGCGGGGCAGCGGGATCTCTTTTAACGTCCCCCCCCTCCCCAACCACCCAATCACCTTACGACACTCCTTGCGACCCCATCTTGTCCATCACACCTGCCGCTAAACTGCTCCTGCAGTGACCCCTGACCCCGGAGAGGATGTCGTGTGCCACCAGGAAATTGCTAACCACGAAAGTATATGTTATTGTTTTAGACATTATTTGCTGAACCACACGTAAAAACGATCATAATTAATTTCATTGTCCACTGATAATTTATGAACTTATATAGTAAATTTAAGTGCAGTTTTTTTGTATATTTAAGTGTAACGTGTGGATCTAAATTGTAAAATGTGTCTAAGTGGAAGAGAAGGCATATTGCCTTAACTTCGCCATAATATTAATACACACGTTATCTTATCTAATTTAACGTCGCAAACAAAGAATAAAAAAAAATTCGCGATTATAACTTTTAAAGGCACTGCCTGCCAGCTGGCAGTTGCGAAATTTAAAAAGGAAATTACACGTTAAGGAAATTCCGCCCCGATGCGTTAATTTTAAAGATAGGCGTTTCAAACAAAATGTATTCTTCACGAATTTTTTACGAGAATATCCCTACATCGGAGATGTTTTCATGACATGCATAGCCTGTTTGCAAGGAATTTTTTACATTTATGTTTTATAAAAAAGTACATACTGCCCATGTATGTTGAAAATATACGCACTTATGGATATTCTCCTAAAAAAATTCGCAAAGAATACATTTTGTTTGAAATGTCTTTATTTAAAATTAACACAATGGGGCGAAATTTCCAAAACATGGGATTTCCTATTAAAATTTTGCAGCTGCCAGCTTACCGGCTGCAAAATTTATACTCCTTTTTTTCATTTGCTTTTCGCGCGATAACGTCTTTATTAATATTGTGACGAAATTAAGGCAATATGCTTTCTCTTCCACTTGACCATATATTACTATTTAGATCCACATGTTATACTTAATAGTACAAAACTGCACTTAAATTTACTATATAAGTTCATAAATTATCAATTTCCAAAAGAATAACAAATACTTTTGCTGTTTCATACACACACAACTTAGGATATTCATATTNCCTTCAGACACCAGTATAAACACTTTCTACCAAGCGACAGTTTTGGTGCTTGTCATATATACAAACTCGAACACATCTACAAAACACGAACACATCTACAAAACACGATCACATCTACAAAACACGATCACACACACACACACACACACACACACACATGTACACAACCTCGACAGATCACCAGCCAAGTGCGATAGAGTGCACACAGTTATTTCCAACATCAATGCTAAGACCGGTTACTTCTTTAGTACTACAGTACACGCAGGCTTGAGTCCTAGTATTTCAAGGTAATACTATAGCTATTTATTTCTGAGGTATTTTATAAGTAAAGATCTAAACACATGAGTGGATGGGGTATCTCTTGCAGACTGAGGCAGTATCTCAGTAAACAAATATTCTGGAAATACGAATTGTAGCTAGAAAAGGTAAAAATATATTATTTAAGCCGATACGGTTATACGTTTATCATATTAACTGTGTTTAAAAAATAGTTTGAATATTTTTAATTAGCATTTTTACAGCTTACCTGTGCATTTTAATCTGTCTTAGTCCCACTGTTACATATATAATTTGCATACTACAGCGCAACGACGGAAACACTGTACGTCTTGCGCATAGGGGCGATGAGGTGCTAGGCGAGTGTGTTAGCGTCGCCCATATCGCTGTCTTGCTTTAGTGCTTTGAACGAGTAAAAATGCTCCAATGACCATGTATTCTTTATAATGGTTGCCAAGGACCCTAGACGTGCCTCAAGACACGCAGCACATGCAAAAACATAGCTACAACCTGCAGATCACAATATTTCCAGTCCTTATAGTCAACAAACAGGAAAATAAAAATTATTTTTTGGNGGGGGGGGGGGGGATATGAGAAAGTGTTGGTCTGGACTTCTTATACTGACGCTAGCAATTTAGCCATTTTTTTTTATTTTCAAGAAAAAAATATAAACTGTATTTTACAGCAATACAAGCACCAGTACTGACACAAACATTCATGACATGTGTGCGTGTATGTTTTAACTGTATGCTATTTTACTGACAGCCTGAAAGTACAATATTATCGCAACACTAACATCGGGAGGGGGCTAAGTCCGAGTCCCTTCAGTACCTTCCAAATACGCCCCTGAAGGTACGAATTTTCAAAGTACGATTACCATTTCGAACTGAAAGGAGGCTTTATGATCTCGTTACACGTAGCTCCTGCTGGTCGCTGGTTGGGTTCCCCTCAACATACCGCACACTTCCAACAGCAGTGATTGATTCCGGCACATCTGCAAAGTGCGACATGTTTGATTGTTGTGAAAATATTTTCAATGACACAACCAATCTAACAAACCAAATCAGCGCTGACGACAAAGGACAAGAAATGATAAATCAAGACAAAACCATTGTGTAAACGAATGACGTAACTCAGTCACCAATTTGGCTGGAAGACATGTTTTTTTAAAGTGGATGATTTGTTTCAAATAGAGGAGCGACACTCTTGAAGCATCGATATCTCAGGTTGAAACCTCCATTCAAGTATTTGAATATAATGTTTAATACTGATGTTGGATAATTTTAATACATATGTAAAAGCAGCTAATAAACTGTCCGTGTTCCTTCGAGAAAAAAACTGAGGATTATTTTAACATATTGTTACGCGCTCGCAGCTTTGTCCCACGCGTGCGAATGAAAGTGAAAGACAGAGCAGTCTGAGGATTTTTCTAGTGGTTTACTGCTATAGGTTCTGTCAGCATGACTCGGGGTGCGTCGAACTTTCCAGGTCAAGGCCAGCAGAGTATAAATAGTGCGACGGGCCTCCGGGCCAGTAGTTGACGAGTGGCTGGAGTTTTGGCGATAGACGACGGACGAGTGAAACGAGCGGCGAGAGAAGTGACCAGCGGGAGAAAAATCTGCGACTGCGAGCATCGGCGTAGTGAATAGTGCGACTGGCAGGCTGGACTATCAGACCGGATGCGTGAGTGGAAGACATTAGAAATGATGGCAACAGACAGACAAAGTGCGTTAATGAGTATGAGTTAATTGGCTATAACCAAACAGGCACATCAAGAAGGGCGTTAATTAGAGTAAAATTAATGCTGTAAATAATAGATAAGGGAATAAACTAAAATCAAATTTAGTTATTTTATTTTTATTAAGACCTGANAAATTAATGCTGTAAATAATAGATAAGGGAATAAACTAAAATCAAATTTAGTTATTTTATTTTTATTAAGACCTGAATCCCTCATGGACTCAGATACGCCCCTCGGGCGTCTTGTAACAATATTCTCTGATCTAACGGGTCCGAGAAGTAGCACCAACCATGTTATGTTATTTATAAAGTCATGAAAAAAGTAGACAGCCGGTCAGTGACTCGCGACTAACTTTTTTCCTTCTCCTTCTTCTTCTTCTTCTTCCATATTACAGCAAGTATACTGTCACCAACTGGCACTAACTGAAGTTAAGTTACAAGTTATNCTTCTTCTTCTTCTTCCATATTACAGCAAGTATACTGTCACCAACTGGCACTAACTGAAGTTAAGTTACAAGTTATAATTTGCAACAAACGCATTCTAAAACTTGTTAACTAACAAAAAATTGCAAAATTGTGCAGACATAGGTTTTTTCTTGTAAAATGGCAAACCAACTACGTAAGTAACAACTACCTGACGTACCGTTTGAGTGGCAACGTATTGGGCCTAAGGATAACACAATACTGTTGTATAATAGAAAATGTATATACATTAATCAAAGTTAGCACAGTAAAAATTGCCGTTTTTTTTTGCGAAACAGTTATTTTGTTTACAGAAGTTTTTACTCAGATCGGTTTGACGAAAGAAGCTGCTGTGGTGTAGTGGTTAGGCTACTTGCCTCCCACCAAGGCGAACCGGGTTCGATACCCGGCGGGGCCACCCCCCGGATTTTCGCATATAGTGATCGTGCCGGACAATGCCGCTGGTCGCGGGGATCTCATGTTTTCCCAGCCCTTGCATTCGATGTTAAGAGCCGCCCAAATCTCTTCACCCACTCGTTTCACGTCGCACGACTGCAGGCAGACAAACGGCGATAAGACCTTGTGAAAACTGCGGACTTGGACGTAGCGCCGATTTGACGCTCAAATGTTTGGTCATGCCTCAAGTACAGAATACTTAAGAATACAGAACTCAAACTGCCGCTTGCGCTGCGAACTCCAGACGAACACGCCATCAGCGCCCGGTAGCTAATATTACCAGGCTGCAGTCAATAAAGAGTCAGAAGGCCAACTTTATAGTGTGTCGCGCAGCCAATCAGCGAACGGGTACGCCTGCATCAAAGGACCCGCCAAGCTAGTTCACCTCTGCATATATGCTAGTCACGGTAAAGTGAGCACTTTAGAAAGCCNTGCATCAAAGGACCCGCCAAGCTAGTTCACCTCTGCATATATGCTAGTCACGGTAAAGTGAGCACTTTAGAAAGCCCTCTCATTTGGAATAACAGTCAACAAATGTATTTTATTTTAGCCTTAAACGGCAACTTCCGAGTGCGGTGGAATATACACACACTGTGTTTATTACTTACATGACAATATTTATTCGAAAAGGTGGTTAAAGGACAAAAATGGCTGAAAGGAAAAAAGTTACTAGGGCCTCAAAAATGCTCACTTTACCGTAAACGACCTATACTTATCTATTAAATGTGCAAGGCGAGGGTGGAATAATAACTTAACCAGCCCCCTCGTAGCGTGAGGGAGGATGCCAGAGAGATTGNTAAATGTGCAAGGCGAGGGTGGAATAATAACTTAACCAGCCCCCTCGTAGCGTGAGGGAGGATGCCAGAGAGATTGAAGACATGGGGCCCGTTTTATTTTCCCTGGAGCACAGCGACCCTGAAACCACGACGTCCTGTCTGGTTAGCAACCTCATCCTCCTCCCCCTTTCCCCTCAAAACTTAAAAAAAAAAAACACTTCACAGACTCGCACTGCCGCAACACGTCCCTGGAGAGGGGAATTTCCGGAAGCTCTGCCTTTTTTGTACCTTCCCTCCCGGCCGCAGCGGCGCTGACCGGAAATGGGGGGAAACTGTTCTGCGAAATGGACCGGACAGGAATTAGGAAACTTCCCACCGTTGAAAAAAAAAAAAGGGGGGGGNAAAAGGGGGGGGGGGGCTCGAAAAGGGCGAAGAGAAGGGCGAGGAAAGCTATAGTATGTTCACGGCAAACTGAGCAGATTTCAAAGCCATGCTCATTTATCTCCTTTCGCCATATGTAAAATTAAAAATGCCACGGGCCTGATCACATTTTCAAAACTCTGCCAATTCTTACACTCAAATGCATTTAAGAAAACGTCATTTCAGTATTCACAAATGTTTACCCAACACTTGTAATCCAACGTCGTCAAGACATGGAACTACTTTCCCTTCGTCGTTGCTAACTTTACCGAGTGTACTCGTTACAATTTATGCAGGGTAGGGACATTTGACATTTTTCAAACGTTGATTTCGAAAATGCACTATTAAGGACTGTTCACGGTAAAGTGAGCACTTTTGAAATGAACATTTGAAAAAATGTCACTGCCACTACCTGCGTGTATTTTAACAGGCACACCGACTGTCACGCGCCCAGTAAAGTTGGCAACGGCGGAGAGAAAGCAGTTCCATGCGTCAACGTTAAATTACAAGTGTTAAGTAAACGTTTGTGAAAACTAAAAAAGGGTGTTTTCTTTTTTTAATGCATATAGTTGTGTAACAATACAAACCTTTGTAAAATATTTACTTTTCTAAACATTTTACAATTGCCCTTGACCGACGCACGGATAGTAATCAGGCTCATGGCAACGTTAATTGTACATATGGTANAAACATTTTACAATTGCCCTTGACCGACGCACGGATAGTAATCAGGCTCATGGCAACGTTAATTGTACATATGGTATAAGAATGCACAACGGGTATACAAGTATATTTTAAGCAGGGCTTTCAAAAGTGCTCATTTTTCCGTGAAGGCCGTATGGAAGGAGGAGGGGAGTCTGGTCCAGCCATGGAGGGGCACGCAGCATCCGACCAGACGGGATCGTCCGGAAGTGCGAGGGAGCAGCGTGAATGAGTAACGCGCGCTCACTGTAAAAAAAAAAGAAGCCAGATGCAAGGACCACTCATCATTCAAGGCAGATAGAAGACCTCATTATCTCGAAACACATTTGATATATCATATCTACCCCAAGTTCTTTTTTAAAATTCGTACATCAAAGTCTGGTCTGTTCGAACATTGCGTATGCACGCGCGCGTGTTATACTACGTAATGACGCTTGTATGGGTATTACACCAACTCTACACGTGTTGAATAATCACCGTTCGCATTCCAAACTATTCCTGATTTTCCACTGGATGTTTTAACGAATGTGGGAAATAATTATTTTACATCACTTTTTTTTTACTATAAATGTGTGTTTTGAACATCTGAAAAAACACACTTGTGTTATTAACATAATAAGACAATAAACAAGGGAAGGAATACGTGCAACTGCGTTTGTTTTCAAAATTTCCTACATTAGTACAAAATGCTTGCTTCAACGAAGCCTGACTCCTTTTTTTGCCAGGAAGTAAAACGTTTAACACCGTAGCTTAGTTATTAAATTTAATTTGAGGCGCTGAAACACAACTTTGTGGACTTACTGGTTTTTTCAAATACTTACCTTACAGTAATCTAATTCTACGTCTCACAACTATTTCAAAGAGAAATTTCTGTACGCCAGCAGTAATGAATCATAACACTTCTGTGACTGCCTTTTTTAACCGTGCACTAAAGTGCCCGTAATTTTATATATTATGCATCATGCAAAGAATAAATGTATCCGGGATTTAAAGGTGGACATGCATGTCATATCGTTTAGAGTCAAATATCATTTCGAAAAAGAACTATGAATGTACTAAGCAACCCAGATGGTGCGGTGAGAAGGGTAAAGGGCAATGCCAACCACATAAACGAAAACCCAGTCCAGACTTAAGCAGGAATAAAATGCAAAGATTTAGTCTGTCGAATTGAACACTTATTCTAAACAACCAAGTAAACCAAAATAAACTGAGAAAAAGTTGCTCCAGTATTACATAAACCTGCAGGCATTTAAAGTGTAAAATTATTCTGATGTNAAACATTTTACAATTGCCCTTGACCGACGCACGGATAGTAATCAGGCTCATGGCAACGTTAATTGTACATATGGTACAAGAATGCACAACGGGTATACAAGTATATTTTAAGCAGGGCTTTCAAAAGTGCTCATTTTTCTGTGAAGGCCCTATGGAAGGAGGAGGGGAGTCTGGTCCAGGCATGGAGGGGCACGCAGCATCCGACCAGACGGGATCGCCCGGAAGTGCGAGGGAGCAGCGTGAATGAGTAACGCGCGCTCACTGTAAAAAAAAGAAGCCAGACGTAAGGACCACTCATCATTCAAGGCAGATAGAAGCCCTCATTATCTCGAAACACATTTGATATATCATATCTACCCCAAGTTCTTTTTTAAAATTCGTACATCAAAGTATGGTCTGTTCGAACATTGCGTATGCACGCGCGCGTGTTATACTACGTAATGACGCTTGTATGGGTATTACACCAACTCTACACGTGTTGAATAATCACCGTTCGCATTCCAAACTATTCCTGATTTTCCACTGGATGTTTTAACGAATGTGGGAAATAATTATTTTACATCACTTTTTTTTACTATAAATGCGTGTTTTGAACATCTGAAAAAACACACTTGTGTTATTAACATAATAAGACAATAAACAAGGGAAGGAATACGTGCAACTGCGTTTGTTTTCAAAATTTCCTACATTAGTACAAAATGCTTGCTTCAACGAAGCCTGACTCCTTTTTTTGCCAGGAAGTAAAACGTTTAACACCGTAGCTTAGTTATTAAATTTAATTTGAGGCGCTGAAACACAACTTTGTGGACTTACTGGTTTTTTCAAATACTTACCTTACAGTAATCTAATTCTACGTCTCACAACTATTTCAAAGAGAAATTTCTGTACGCCAGCAGTAATGAATCATAACACTTCTGTGACTGCCTTTTTTAACCGTGCACTAAAGTGCCCGTAATTTTATATATTATGCATCATGCAAAGAATAAATGTATCCGGGATTTAAAGGTGGACATGCTTGTCATATCGTTTAGAGTCAAATATCATTTCGAAAAAGAACTATGAATGTACTAAGCAACCCAGATGGTGCGGTGAGAAGGGTAAAGGGCCATGCCAGCCAACCACATAAACGAAAACACAGTCCAGACTTAAGCAGGAATAAAATGCAAAGATTTAGTCTGTCGAATTGAACACTTATTCTAAACAACCAAGTAAACAAAAATAAACTGAGAAAAAGTTGCTCCAGTATTACATAAACCTGCAGGCATTTAAAGTGTAAAATTATTCTGATGTNAAAAATAAACTGAGAAAAAGTTGCTCCAGTATTACATAAACCTGCAGGCATTTAAAGTGTAAAATTATTCTGATGTGAGAGATAAAAATATATGCGCTTCAGGTCGGGATAGACGTGTTCAATTGCGACATTTGGCAGCCAGACATTGCTTTCTTTTCTTTGAAGTTCAGCACCAGTCAAAAGTACGTACGTGGTCGTGGGATTTCTTATTTGATTCATTCAAGGCACAGAAGCGAGGGAGCAATACGGGCGACACTAGCACGCACACATAGCGCCTCGTCACCCCTACGCGCAAGGCGTGCAGTGTTTCCGTCAGTACGCTGCACCATGCAAACCGGGTATGTAATAGTGGGACTTCATTATACGGACGATTAAAGCCAACATACTAAACTACGTCCGTATCTCCGCATTTTTCTCCTACCTATTAAGGAACTGCGCAGGGAAACTCTATAAATGCGATTTTTTTTTCTCTTTGAATACACTTCATTCGAAAGCAAAAACTATACGGGCTTAAATAATTTGATTTTTACCTTTCCTGGCAAAATTTTCGTATTTCCAGAGTTTTTTTTTTTACTGGAATATGCGTAATCTAGCAAACTACGAATGAATCAAAAACAAAATCAGGACTGCTACCTCTTAAGGCCTACTTTTTTTAATTTTCTTACAATCTGCGATTATTACCGGACGATTCCGGTGCGGGTAGATAAGCACGCGGAACACGCATAAAATACAGCATTGTGAAAAGTCTGCGTCACACACACAGGACACGTGTAGTAAGTAGTGTAGCCATCAACTAGCACGCGGCGAATGTGTCGAAGAGCACTAACAGCTGCGCGGTTAAAAACGTAAAGGCCCTGTTTCCTGTAAGGCGTCACGTGGGGCGGGATACTACAAAAGATGCTTGTCGATATGAATAGCCTCGTGTACTCAGGAGGGGGGAGAAGGAAGTGCAGAGATATTCCCTTCAGGCTTCGNGGCTGCCTGCAACGCTAGCTCTCCAGTGCATTAGACGGGGGAGCGGTGTGCGCCTGCACATCGTGGGTTATACCACCCGCACCGCGCCGCCGTAATGCGGCTCGCATAAACGTGATTTATGATTGAAATAAAAAAAAAAGCACCGCCGACAAATCTGCATTACCAAGCTGTCACACCCAATTCTAGAGTTTTCTTATACCTTCTGCTTGTTTTCATTTTCCTGGGGAGAAATTTTTAGAAAATGATCACATTAGTGCCACCGTAGTGAGCAAAAAAACCATACTCTGTTTACGTGTAATTATTGACACATTGAACTAGGCTATAACTCTTGAGAATAATTATTACTTCTTTAACCCTTCCAGTCACGTTGCCCTATATACGGGACGTTGCAAAGGAAGTGGGCTTGATGCACACTCTACACGGTATAATGCAGCGCCCAATAAAAAGGACGCTCCTTCAAGTGTGGGATACATCATTCGTTGTTGAATCTATCCATAACTATTAACAGTCTCATAAACAGCTGGAGTGAAGTGGCGAGATTTGGGCGGCTCTTAACGTCGAGGTCTTGAGCGTCGATGAGGGTGAAGTATGGAAAAGCGCAGGAATGCAAGGGCAGGGGAAACGGGAGATCCCCCTAGAAAACCCACCTGTCAGCGGAATCGTCCAGCACGATTCCGACATGCGAAAATCCAGAATAGACTCTGCCGGGAATCGAACCCGGCTCGCCCTGGTGGGATAATGGCACTCTAACCACTACACCACCGCGTCCCCATAAAGAGCTGGAGCCAGTCACATGAAACAATACTTTTTATTGCTCCCGACGAATGTCAAATGGAACACTTAAATTATGCATTTACCTGTGACTCGAAAGGCAAATTATAGACCTGTAACGTTAATGCTGTGTCCTGGAAAGCTAATGGTGGGAGACGGCTTCATAGTAAACTAAACTTAACCTACGCTTTAAAACGGAGCATATGCCCACGGCGAAGGGAGCGACTTATGAACACTAGTTTTACCGCCTCACGCACAAAACTAAAATATGTTACATATAAATACAGACTGTTCACAGTAAATTGAGCACTTTTGAAAGCCTTGCTTAAAATATACTTGTATTCACATTCCGCCATATGTAAAATTAATATTGCCATGTGCCTGCTCACTTAATTTATACACCAGTCGCGTGTGACTGTAGAATTATCCGGAAAGTAAATATTTTACAAATTTTCTAATTCCAGCACTTATACGAGGGGGGGGGGACAGAAAGCAAAATAAATCATAACAGTATTCACAAATGTTTACCTAATACATTTAATTCAACGTTAAGACGTGGAACTACTTTCACTTATTTGTTATCAACTTCTATAGCCAGTCAGCGCTCAAGTGTGACTGTTAATATATATGCAGGTACGGGCAGTAACATTTTTCAAAGGTTGATTTCAAAGTTGTTTAAAAACTGTGAACCGCCTTTAGTTTTTTGTCACTTCATACTAATGTCTTGTATGACAGCCGTTTATGTTCCTCACATTACAAATACGTAACTAAAATAAAAATTGATCATAACGTGGAACCGAAGGGGGCATTATTCTGACACCTTAAGAGCGCTGCTCACCAAAATTCGTTGTTTTATATTTGTACGAAATACTTATGTACTTGCAGACATTACTTACGAGTGCTACTTCATCGCATGAAACCTTTTTAGATAGCATACTTTTTGCATAATTGCATGACAAAATCAGTCTAAGTGTTTTTGGGACGTACAAATAGTAAGAACTAACTGACTTACCGAAACGAGATCATTCAAAGTGAAATAAGATGCTATGGTTACTTCAAGAAATCCTTAAAAGCATGACATGAAATGTTTTTATTTAAAAAATTTCTCAGAATAAAATAATTTTGCATTTTTTATTTGTAGCATTTTATAATTTTTTGTAGAATAAATGTTTGCTAAGNCAGTCTAAGTGTTTTTGGGACGTACAAATAGTAAGAACTAACTGACTTACCGAAACGAGATCATTCAAAGTGAAATTAGATGCTATGGTTACTTCAAGAAATCCTTAAAAGCATGACATGAAATGTTTTTATTTAAAAAAATTCTCAGAATAAAATAATTTTGCATTTTTTATTTGTAGCATTTTATAATTTTTTGTAGAATAAATGTTTGCTAAGNATTCTCAGAATAAAATAATTTTGCATTTTTTATTTGTAGCATTTTATAATTTTTTGTAGAATAAATGTTTGCTAAGAATACATTCAATTAATTAATACACGACTTTTTTGCCACCCTTGTTAAATTCTTTTTAAATGTTTTCGTTTATTTTGTTTGTAAGTTCCAACAAATACGAACATTTTATGATGTTGACATGTTACGATGCAAAAACTATAAGATATATTATTTATGGTAGTAAAAATGAACTTACAAGTAATGTCCACAATTTGGGCTATATTTTGCACAAATATAAAATAATGAATTTTTTGTTGACCAGCGTTCTTAAACCATTCCGACCCAATGAATATTCAATTCAAGGTTGCTTCCAAATGTTCTAAAGTACTGCTAAAGTTCTACTTCCAGGATATTCCTCCGCCTCATGCAAACAAAACTTAGTCGAGTCCAGAAAATTGCACCAAAAGGATGATGCACCGCAATCGCGCGCACTTAGTAAAAAATAGTTCTTATGAAAAATATTATTATACTAAGCATTACCAACACACCTATTTTATATCCGGTTATATTCATATTAATANAGTTCTTATGAAAAATATTATTATACTAAGCATTACCAACACACCTATTTTATATCCGGTTATATTCATATTAATAAAAAATTAAATTTATAATTTATACGTAAACTCTACACAAAAGGGTCAATTTAACTAAAAGTAAGGTACTTTTATGTTAATATAAGTATAAATCGTAATACCAGGCGTATTTAGAGAACAATTAAACACGTCATACATGGGGTGATTTTTCGAAGGTTGATTCAAAAAGTGTGAAGAAACCGCCAATAAACTATACACAACTGTGTACATAACTCACGTGAAGGTTTTTTTTTAGAGTATTTTACACTGCGAGGTTCAATGCCCAATGATTTTCTTTGTTAACTGATTTGAATGAAAACCGTACTAATTTCCTGCTGTGTATAGCACGTATAAAAACTCGTCTTATTTTCAACATCTGAAAGCATACATTAATGTTCACAGGAAAAATTTTGAACTCATGAATTACAGAGAGTTTTTTTTTTTTTTGGAAAATAAACGCCGAAGATCTTCTTGTAATTATACAGCTGAAATATTGTATCTTCATATAGCACGATGTTTTATGAAACATGCAGAATGGTTATGTGGTTCCGTACTGACGATAAACATGAATTCTGCACGACTTACTTGTTAAAATTTCTACCCTAGTTTTACACATTCCACATTCGAGTCTCCNTTTCAACATCTGAAAGCATACATTAATGTTCACAGGAAAAATTTTGAACTCATGAATTACAGAGAGTTTTTTTTTTGGAAAATAAACGCCGAAGATCTTCTTGTAATTATACAGCTGAAATATTGTATCTTCATATAGCACGATGTTTTATGAAACATGCAGAATGGTTATGTGGTTCCGTACTGATGATAAACATGAATTCTGCACGACTTACTTGTTAAAATTTCTACCCTAGTTTTACACATTCCACATTCGAGTCTCCTTAAAATTTTCTCTAATTCACTTGTAGTGTTATAAACAAAAGTAATCTTGGCGACTAATTTCCAAAGAACTACTTCTCAAAACACAGAAAAAAAATTTCAGTGTACGATTGAAAGGGTTGGTACTCATGCGACGCATGTAGGGTTGGTGGTTGGTAACACGGACAGGCGAAGTGATACAAGTTGCCAGCTGGGTAGAGTATAGATTCGAACCCGGGGATGCCCGACCAAGCTCCCTTCAAGATTCTCGCGTTGCAAGATTTAACGGGGTCGTCTCCCGAGGGACCTTGCCGGGAAGGAGGGTAGAGGGAAGGGCATGGCGGTTACTACAGGACACTTCTCAGATTAATTACAAGGCGAGGGGACGACTCGGTATGGGGGTAGATAGAGATGGGAGCGGCAAGCAGAGGGTGTGGAGGGGTGGTGCAGCCACACAGCGACGCGAGAAACTGCTCCGAGTCTGGCAACTGAAGCAGGATCGGGACACTTGCTTGACAAACACCAGGCTACCCACGGCATCGGGCACAACTGCTGGGAGTTCCCGTCCAACTAAACAGCAGGACCAACTTCCCTGCTTGCAAACTGCGGCCTGGAACAGGCGGTGTTTGAAACACGCGCTCGCCAGTGTTTGCTGTGCTGCCTGTTGCGAAATTCGTCTTCCCTTCTCTCGAGTTTTTCTCGCGACAAAAACATGTCGCGTGTCGTCAGTATGGAGATTCCCAAGAAACGTGCTTAAGAATGGCGGTAGCGAGGTGCTGGTGTTTTTCTTGTGAAACAGCATAAATTTTTCTGAGGCCCTGCTAAAGTTATACTTCCAGGATATCCTTCCACCTAGTGAAAACAATTCTCAACTAACTCTAGAAAATTACACCAAAGGAACAGTGCAGCGCATTCATGCGCTCTCGGTGTGCCAAAGGAACAGTGCAACGCATTCGTGCACCACCCGTGTGCTAATATTTCGCATCGTCGCAGAATTATTTGTGATTTAGTGAAATCAACTTTATCACCCATATTAGCATCAAATTATGTGATGCGGATGCACAACTATTTCTTTAATGGCAGATTATTAATCAGCACGTCAAATAAAATAAAAAGGTTATATTACGTTTTTAAAATATACTAAGCCATTTTCGAGAAACGTATACAATAAGTTAAAGGCCTGGATGGTGAGCTACTCTCACAACACGTGAGTTCTAATTGTACGTAACTACCAAGGGCAAATTAAAAAGGCGTTCATGAGTAATCTACGAGTGCAGCGCAATCGCAAAATAATACCTGCAAGCCTGATCAAAATCAATTACTAAATGAAACCTACTTCTAAGTGTTTCCTATTAAATAATTTCTCAGAAATATCTGGGTTTAAAGTAGTGAAAAATTAAATTTTTCGTTAATTTTGACATGCTAAATAATAAATCTTTATTTGAAATACTATGCCGCGTCACGTAACTTAATCCAAAATAAGACTGTCAATCAAAAAAAAAATATGTACGGTGGCAACGACAGATTTTTGCAACATTTGTCGCAGATCTTAGTTCTAGTTCGAATTTTTGCTCAGATATTAAATATTCCGTTTTAAATACTTTTAGAATTACTATCGGTAAACTCTGCCTCCAACTTCAAAAGCCCGCACCGTTATTAGGGATTACTTTGAAATATTAACTGAAATTTTTTCCAAATTTGTTTTACGTGAAAAATCTTCCATTGAACCTGTCTGCCATATTGACATACTCCATGTGCATGCGACTACACCGGTGATCGCAACAGTAAAATGGGAGAGTCACTGTACTTTTTAAGATACGAGTTACTTTACCAGGCAGTGATCAAACTGTGGTGTTCACACTTACTTCTGCAAAGAATAGCTCACTACAAAGTGCACTCGGTCAAATGAAGCGTTGCTCTGACTTCTGACACGGACACTTGATCAAACCGCTAGGATGTCGACAACTAAGGTCAGTTTTTCGGCATAAAGCAGCGGTCACTCACCTTGACCGTCAGCACGAACGCCGCTGAAATCGATGTTACTGCGATCGGGTTTGACTATCTCAAAAGGAACGCGAGTCCAAAACTGAATTGGTTCCGCAGAGTTGTTTTGTCCTTATCAAGTGGGCGAGTTATGGCCAAACCCAACAAACATCTTCGCAGCGGCGTGTTCGGCCTACACGTGTCTGATCAAATGCAACCTCAATTTAAACACAACACTAATTGTGTGGTTTTTACTAAGCGTGAAACATGAACTAACTATAAAATCGAATCCACAAAAAAAAAATGTTCACGTCAAAACCTGCGTCAAGGTACGCCAGAGAATATTGAGATAGACGAGCCCCTCTACGAACTACGTAGCAGCGCCATTTTGCGTATCAAACTTTGCTTCCGCCAGGCGTAATGTTCTACACACTTTACAGCTTCTCCAGAAAACTCGCAACGACCATTCACAGTCATGTTTATGCATTTCTACAATCCACACGTGGACCTAAGCGGTATTAGTTACGTATCTCAGTTTTTCTGTCTTTTCAACGAATATAGAGCCGACAGCTAAGTTTAAGTGGAAAAGTTTGACGCGATGTTAGTTTTATATATTTTTTGCCATTACTTATGTTTGATATTACTTTTTTTAATGCAACTTTGTTTGGGCATAAAACATCACATAATTATATTTTAGAGACGATTGATTATCTTTTGGCTTCGTGTACACTACTTGCAATAATTTTCAGAAGGCAATCAACGATTAATTATTACTTATTCCACAGAGTACACAAATAAAGATGCTCCATTGATATTATATTTGTTCAATCATCTGAATGATATATTACGCCTTGTCGAAGAAGAAATTTTAATAACGAGTGACAGTTACATTTTATGGCTCAAAAACTGGTAACACTGCAGTTATTTCAATTTCGCGAGAACTCAAAAACCTTCCAACTAATTTCCATTCGACATAAATTTATTTGCTTTATCTCAACATTTCATTCATTGGCAAACCTAGTTTCTAAAACGGTTACGACAATCTTGACGAACTGTCACTTACAATTAGTCGACAACTTGCGGACCTCGATAAATATAAAATATTATGCGGGTGTGTTGAATACGTAGAGACCCTATCACTTCGCGTTATAGAACAGCACCATTCTAAACTCCACAGTCCTACGCATACTCCCAACAGATCTCATTTTCTCATTGGCTGCTGCTGCCACAGCCGGAACCCAGTCTCCTGCTCGAACCGCCCAAACGGAATGAAGACAGCAAAGAGCTGCAAGCTTACTATTGGTATGCTGCTCACGGTAAACTGTGCACTTTTGAAAGCCCTGCTTAAGATATGCTTGTGTGCGCATTGTGTATTCTTCTGACGTACGTAAAATTAGCATTGCTATTGACCTGCTCATTTTAGTCATGCTTAGGTCACGTGAAACTGTGAAATTATTAGAAAAGAAAATATTTAAAATTTGCTTCATCTTACACCTACCCACATCAAAAAAAGAAGGGGAAAAAAATAAAATAAATAATTTCAATATTCACAAATGTTAACCTTTTTTACTGCAACTTTAACAGCCTATATTGGCACAGTTCCTCTGTGTGTGTGTGTGTGCGCGTGCGTGTGCGCGTGCGTGTGCGCGTGCGTGTGCGTGTGTGATGAGTTGACTTCCAATAACACACATCATCTTAATAAACTTTTATGACACATAGCTGTAACTTTAAATGATAGGGTATATTTGAATAAGCCATAAAACGACAAGTATATATTTGATCAACGAGTATAGGCTGTTAACGGTAAAATTAGCACTTTTGAAATAAACCTTGGAAAAGTGTCGCTGTCTCTACCTGCAACGTTTTAACGGAAACGCTGACCGTCATGCGCCTATTTAAGTTGGTAGCGACGGAGGAGAAAGTAGTCCTACTTCTTAACGCTGAGTTAAAAGTGTGACGTGAAACACGTGTGAATAGTGAAACAATTAATTTTGCTTTCAGATTTTTAAATGCATAATAAGTGTAAAAATTATAAAACGTGTAAAATATTTATTATCTTAATAATTTCACAGTTTCACTAGGCCGGCGCGTGAATAAAGTGGTCAAGTTCATTGCAATGTTAATTTCTACACGTGGTGGAAGAATACACAATTCGCACACAAGTAGATCATAAGCAGGGCTTTCAAAAGTACTCAGTTTACCGTGAACAGCCATTATGTAAACATTAATATCTTCTAACTACGATAAAGTGTGACCCCTTTCTAAACTCAGAAAAACAGTTTTCTCTAGACAGCGGATTTCACAGCGCCGAGTGCCAGAGAGCGTCATGAATTATTAATGGTAACGCAGTTTAATAGAGCACAGAAAGAAATTTCTACGTGAAGCATATTTTAAGCCTCGCTGAATTTTTCAGGGATTCGTTCTTGTTATCCCGATTCCCTGCAGGTCTGGCGCTTCGCGGAAGACGGGGAGGAGGTGAGAGACTAGCGAAGAGCTCAGACGGATTAATCTTTAAAATGTTGCCGTCTGTCTTAACTTCGCCCTCCGGGAGCTATAGACGTAGAGTCGCCAGAGAGGCGAGATGTGCTTCCTGGGCACGGGACGTTCATCCCTGTGGAAATATAGTTATAATCCAGAAGATTTAGCGGGGTCGCGGTGGCTGAGCGGTTAGCCTGCTCGCCTTCCACCAAGGTTCCATCCCCGGCTGGGGAACTCCGCATTTTCGCAAGTGGGAACCGTGCCGGACGATGCCGCTGGCCGGCGGGTTTTCTCGGAGGTCTCCCGTTCCCCCCGCCCTTGCATTCCGGCGCTGCTCCACTCTCATCTCATTTCACCCTCATCGGCTCTCAAGACCTCGTTGTTAAGAGCCGCCCAAATCTCTCAACTCAAAAGATTTAGCCCTTTTCTTAGGGGTTCCTCAAGAGTATTAAAGTGTCAAAAATTCATTTCTACGTATATGTTTAAGGTATTTTATAATCCTGTTGTATTATATCAAATATCAGTCTAAATAAAATTAAAAAAATTTATTTAATTGAACATAATTAATAATTTATGGGNGTGTCAAAAATTCATTTCTACGTATATGTTTAAGGTATTTTATAATCCTGTTGTATTATATCAAATATCAGTCTAAAAAAAATAAAAAAAATTTATTTAATTGAACATAATTAATAATTTATGGGAATTTATATATCTAACCATACAATTTTCAAAATTTTGCATAAGTAGCATGTTTGGTTATAGTTAAAATTAATTGTTTATGTCATTAGAATAAGATAAATAAATTTCATGGAAATTCTTTAAGTTTCACTCTAAAATTAAAATTAAAAATAGCTAGAAGTTGGACACTGATCGCATGCGAACAAAAGGCGAGATTTCCAAGACACTTCTTCGTATCGTTCCTATTATTTCAAGAAATACTTAGCTGAACTCAGACATTGTGCCCATATGACTTATTGAAATTTGCTTGGCACGAAAATTAAGGCTAAAATGCTTATAATTTAAAAAGTAGATTAAGTTTTTTTTTTATTGATATAACAAATTTTAGCCAATTTTTATTGATGGTATCAACTTGTAGACATTATCTGCAACTACTTTTCCCTCAGATATTTGTTTTTATATCGCACGATTTCTCTTGGAAAAATGACATGTCAAAGTTAAAATTTTACTGTTTTTGTAATGTACATATAAAATGGTATTTATAAAATTTGCATAGAATTTAAAAAGAGTAACTGATAAGTCTTGTCTCAATCAAATTTCAAGTAAGCTTAGCAAAAATTAACGTACAAAAATTGGGGCAGCCACAAATAAAAAACCTGTAATAATTTCCATATTTTCAGAAATTTTTTGAAATTGCAATAACTTTTCCATGTACGATTTTACAGACGTCTTGAAGCAGCTCTTGATATCTTATTTCAGTGTGAATTATCTCATTTCTGTACTTAAAACCATTTAACGTGTCCCGTGATACCAATGTGCTAAAAGAAAACACACTTCAGACTAGGTACGTATAATACTCTTAATACATAATGTTTATTATAAATGCTATTCCCTAGCCCTCCAACATAGCTAACAACGGCTTTTTCCCATTGCTGTATCTCATAATATACTGGTTGGGAACATGCGAAACTATTATAGCGACCTGCATCGAACCTTGCTACAGACTTTCAAAATGATAAGGTCACCGCAGTCCCATAGGTACACGCAGCACGACGAGAATACTGCACGCTGGTTCAGCACTTGCGCGTAGGAGCGAAGGAGCATCAGACGCGCATGTCAGTGTTGCCCTTATTGTTCCCGCGCTTCCCTGCCTCAAACGCTCTAACAGCCGCCAAGTAGGGGGCGTCCTTAAGGTGGTGAAATCCTTGGCTCGTTATTCTTAATTATTGTGTGACTTTGTGTAGTGTGGTTCCCCCGCGCCGGTTAAAGCGGTCCGGCATTGACGGAGGTCAGCCACCCAGCCCACGGCGGGTAACGCAGCGCGGGCCGGAAATAGCGTGTNGGGCCCCCGCCCCAACCTCATTGGAATGACTGCAGTGCGGCCCGCATTCCTGCATCACTCGCCCCCTTTGTGTTTCTGCGTCCCCGCCGCTCCGAGCAAAAATAGTCTCCCCCACTCCTGCACTTCAACCAAATGCATCTCACACAGTGGCACTACTTTCAGCACGTGAGTGCGTGCGTGGCCAGGATTTAAATACACACGCCAGACGAAGGTGGCTCGAGGGGTCTGCCCATCCAGCCTTACGTCACAAGATTGTCACTCAAGGGATTTTCACGCGTGGGAATCGTGCCGTACGACGCTGCTGGTAGGCGGATTTCCTCGGGGATATCCCGTTTCTCTCCCCCCCCCCCAATCCGGCATTCAGACGCTGCTCCCATACTCACCTCGCTTCACCCTTATAGCCTCTCAAGACCTCGATGTTAAGAGAAGTCCACGGCTGCGCGTCCAAGATCAAGAAGCGAGGGAGCGATCATCGCCCCTACGCGCAAGGCGTGCAGTGTTTCCGTCGTGGTTCTGTCCTCTGCAAATTAGATCTGTAATAGTCGGGTCTTATTACACGCGATGAAATCCCACAGATTAAACTACGCCTGCAGGTGTGTACTTTTCTCTTGTCGCTTAAGGAAACTGCATAGACACGCTTTAAAAATGCGACATTTGACCTTTTTCACGAATTTTTTCTCCGTGAATATACTTAATATTATAAAAGTAAAAACCTAGAGGCAAAGATAATTGTTGTTTTTTTTAATCTTTTCCTGCTAAAAAGTCATATTTCCAAAACATTTATTTACCGAGACACGCGAATACGCGCAAACAAGAGTTCACAGAAAATGCGTCACCGTGGACTCCTCTTAAAGAGTCGCCCAAATATCTCCACTACACTACCTGTTTCCATAGGATCGGCACAGTGTTGCCAGCCCACGAACTTTCGGGACAGTGCCCGTACATCGCCGAGCAAGCTGCTGGGAAACTTAACGAGGCGAGAGTATTATACAAACAAAGGTAGTTTCAGGAAGTTGGTATCTCAACTGCAGGACGCAGTTAGGCGAGTCAAATGATCAGCCTGTCGCGGATGACCGTATATGTGACCGGCGGCGGGTTCGGGCGAAGCAGCCTTGATTGCATGGAGGTAGGAACAGTAGGAGACGTCATGCTATGACACCACTGAAGTTGTTTTTCCGTCCATCGCCATAGTATGACACCCAAAACAATTTAAAATGCTGGGGCAGGTTTTTGTACTTAATGTATGTAAAATGTGGACTTTTTTTTTTTTAAACAAATAACAATTATTGAAGCTGAAATTTCAGGTTAAATATGAACATGCTTTGATACAACAGTTTCATTTTAATTTTGACAGGTTAGGTTTCCAGTGTTACGGGTGTTACGACATGGCGGACAGGCTTTTATCATGCACATCCACGGACCAGCCCCTCCCCCCTCCCTTTTGCCTGATTAGCAATTTAAAAGGGGGGTGGCAGCGCTATCGCACGGCTCAGGGGCTGGAAACAGAGTA
>NQII01001084.1:44416-64623 GCA_002778355.1 Clitarchus hookeri | reverse complement strand
AACCTACACAACGTCCTGACGATATGTGCTAGTCAATGAGTCACTGTAATTTTTCCTTGGCTTCTAAGAGTGTGAGGGTGAGGTGGGAAGGAATCACTGCGAACAAAATGACTAGAACACCCTTCCCCCTTCCACAGAAACCAGTGATCGAAATAACGATACTAGGTCGTCGACAAATGCGTTCTAGAACTAGGCGCTAGTACTAAATAGTTCATTATAGTGAACACATGTAATTAAAATAAAGAAGCCAAATATTTACACGGTAGTAATGTGTTTGGCGGGAACGGATTGGTATCATGTCCTCGTAACGTTGAATCATCATAGTGAAGTTATAAATAATAATGAAATTACTGGCATGGTTATAAACCTCCCTAAATGTGCACATTACCAACACTTTTCAATTTTTTTTTTGGGAAAGGGGCGGCGCGAAACGACAGTGTGAGAAGGATCATACCTACAAAGATAGGTAGAAAGCAGAAAGATGAAAAGGGAGAGGGGGTCCTTGCGATGACTCACAGGGAAACACAACACACCCTCCCCACATCCTCTTCTAACAATTAGTGGCAGGCAGGTCTGGGCTCACGAGGGAGTGGTCCAAGGTGAGTCACTGCTTACCTGCATTCCACTCTTACCCCCAACCCTCCCCCCAAGGGCCACCAAAACCCTTCTCAAGGTTTCATCATACCAGTTGACCACAAAAACCATAAGACGTTTTACACAACGCGCAGTTGGCAGTTTACCGTTTATTATTATAGTTATTCCTGTTTTATTTATGCGGTGAAAGTTCCGTTACACGTGATACCACGCTTCATATAAGGTGTAACAAAATCTGTCTTATAATTATGTATATTCTAGTAAATTGTAATAATTACGTATTTGATATTGTTGTTTGTGTAACGTCCACACCAATTCTTACGTACGCTCTGTATAAACACAAACAAAACATCATCCATCGAGTGAAATTTAATTACTTTCGACAGACGTTCTCGAAATATTTTATTCTTGAAAGAGGCTTACTTGACTTAAAAGTGTTCTTATTGCAGTGGATATTGCGTTCTGTTCTGCACTCTTTGGCAATAATTGTTTGGACACTGCACCTAACATAACTTTGATAAAGTGTAGTACATACGTCTTTTTTCATTCCTAACCATGCACACTGATTGGCATGACCTCAGTAAAGGTCATAATGACGGCGGGGAAAGTAATTCCTTGTCTTAACATAGAAATAAAAATTCTAGACAAACATTTGTGAATACTGGAATGATTTGTTTAATGCACGTAAGTACGGGAATAAGGAAATATGTAAAACCTGTACTCTTCTAATGGTTTCACTTGACCGACGAGTGAATAAAGNCCAATTCTTACGTACGCTCTGTATAAACACAAACAAAACATCATCCATCGAGTGAAATTTAATTACTTTCGACAGATGTTCTCGAAATATTTTATTCTTGAAAGAGGCTTACTTGACTTAAAAGTGTTCTTATTGCAGTGGATATTGCGTTCTGTTCTGCACCCTTTGGCAATAATTGTTTGCACACTGCACCTAACATAACTTTGATAAAGTGCAAAGGCCAGATTTCACAGTACATACGTCTTTTTTCATTCCTAACCATGCACACTGATTGGCATGACCTCAGTAAAGGTCATAATGACGGCGGGGAAAGTAGTTACTTGTCTTAACATCGAAATAAAAATTCTAGACAAACATTTGTGAATACTGGAATGATTTGTTTAATGCATGTAAGTACGGGAATAAGGAAATATGTAAAACCTGTACTCTTCTAATGGTTTCACTTGACCGACGAGTGAATGAAGNCGTAAGTACGGGAATAAGGAAATATGTAAAACCTGTACTCTTCTAATGGTTTCACTTGACCGACGAGTGAATGAAGTGATCAGGTGGGTGACAATGTTAATTTTACATATTATGATGGAATGCGCAATGTGCATAGAAGCAGATCTTAAGCAGGGATTTAAGAAGTGCTCAGTTTATCGTGAACAGCTTATACCTGATGGGAACCGCCTCATTACTTTGCTTCATTGTAGTTTCTATTCTGCGGCACCCTGTTTATTAACTGGTTGCATGGCTGCAGATTCTCAGATTACAGGCACAGCAAACGCACGCCGTAAGTGGGCGCCAAAATTCTACCTTACTGATGTGAAACTAGAAAAAACTTTGCATGCGTTCGCGACACGTAACTGAAACACACTTCATGAATATATGCATTTTTTTACTTCAACACTGCAGCACCAATTTCCCAGGGCAGAGAAACATGGTGTAACTCAACTCGTGCAATTTTTTTAGAGGAAAATTGTATACACTAATTTAACTAGGAACCTCGAAAATTTATCTAACTTATTGTAGNCGTGCAATTTTTTTAGAGGAAAATTGTATACACTAATTTAACTAGGAACCTCGAAAATTTATCTAACTTATTGTAGCTTAGTTGTGAAAAATGTTCAACTCCCAAATCTGATACCAGCAGACTGAATAAACGTGACTTCGTAACGGCTTGGGNCTTAGTTGTGAAAAATGTTCAACTCCCAAATCTGATACCAGCAGACTGAATAAACGTGACTTCGTAACGGCTTGGGTCAAACCCAAATGCTATATTGGTGTATACTTTTGTACGAAGGATACTTACTACATACAGTACATAGAAAATTAATGTACGTAGAAATCACATGTATTTCCAATGTTCACAGTACTCGTAATACGAACTTATGAGTAGCCTAATAGCGAGAATAAGGCAACACAAGATGACATAGAAATATGAAAATATTCTCAGAATGTTTTATAGAATTTTATAAAAACTTTATTAGTTATTTTTTAAGAAAGACTTACTTAAAATGGTAGAAAACTATGGACTAAATTACTATAGTTTAATTTACCCATAATAATTATCTGAAGCCAATTGAATATCGCGCATAAAACTGGAACAGATAAATTATGTATAAAAGCATCACTAAATTAAAACATATAGAACTATAGCCACAAGAACAAATGTTTTTGCTGTAAGGAAAAAAATTTATTTATTTATTTATCACTAATATCTCATTTCAAAACGCTTGACAGTAAATATATGTAATATACGACGCATATAATTTTAGACGTTGCAATAAACAGGTTTTTTGTTTGGAACTGCGTAAGTATAACACTCTTATACGTCAATACCAATAACAATAGTTCTTGGGTTTGATGTTATTGGCAATAGCTTTTTCTGGTAAATTATGACTCTCACACGTGAGACATCATTCCCTTATTGGAAGATGTTTTCTGGTTTGTACAGATCATTATACACGCAGGATGTTTGGAAACCGTAACACAAAAGCCATTTATACTTATATCCGGAAACGTATTTTTATATCAAATAATTGTATTCGAAGTTACGGCGTACAACGCCTGGAGAACAATGCGGTTAGATCACGCGAGTAGGACAAGTTGCATAAGAAGTAGGCGCGTGTCACTACATTATTACACACACACACACACAGCATCGCGCGCCTACTTACTATGCAACTTATCCTACACGCATGATCGCACCGCCTTGTTTTCAAAGTGATGCAAGCCGCAACTTTGAACACAATTTTTTTATATTAAAAAATGCGCTTCTGCATTAGGCATTTGTGTTACTATTGTTCAAAAAAAATATTTCTGGAGTTAGGGCACTGAGTTTCCGGACGTCCTGCATTTACTTCCTGCATTACGTCGTGTGTACAGAACACGGTGACACGAGAATATTTCTAAACAATTCCCGCGAAACTAATAAACTTTATTGTGTATACATTTGTACAGCTGAAGCTGCACTTTTTTTATATACATTAGAATGACGAGTGACGATACGTCTCCAACTTGCAGGAAGCACGCCTTTAAGCGCCCGTCCCCCCACAATAGTTTAAAGGCGGCAAAGCTTTTAGGTACCCCACTTAAGGAAAGCCACCCGTAGTGGAAAAAACAATTACGCTTCAAGGTCACGTCAGACCGTAAGGAAGTACTGCGACGGCGATGAAAAATAGCATTAACAAGCTTCGCGCGTGTTCTGTTTCCTTAGAACTTCAAGCGGTCACCACTCAGTTTTAACACAGCAATCGGTTAAGAAAAGATATGACATTGTTGCTACAATTTAGAACCCTGTTTTGCACAAGAGCAAATATCGCAAACAGAGAACTGCTTACAACGATTCTTTGCTTACTTCGAAAATTTTCGACGACCACATTTATGTTTCAATAATCAAATTTGTAAATTGGAAACAAAATATCGATTTTTATTTATTTCATTTCCGTCCCGAGAAAAAAGATTTACACTGAAATATTCNGTAAATTGGAAACAAAATATCGATTTTTATTTATTTCATTTCCGTCCCGAGAAAAAAGATTTACACTGAAATATTCCGTCGTTTTTATTAAATTAGAATAGACACAACTGCTTACAGTAAGACCCATATATGATTGATAACTAGGATATGTTAGCTTCTCTTATAAATTTTACTTCGGCGTTATCACGCATCTCGGTGAACAAAAAAAATAATAAGTTNAGGATATGTTAGCTTCTCTTATAAATTTTACTTCGGCGTTATCACGCATCTCGGTGAACAAAAAAAATAATAAGTTAGGTGCAGATTTACTCTCATTCTGGCACTCTTTAATTAAATCTAGGGAGGGGCAATGTGCACCTTGATCCACTAGTTGTTAGGCCACTGAGATGGACGGGAATCTCTACACATTTGATTGCCTTCTCGTCGTTTTACAGACGCTCTTTATGGAGCATCCCCTACGTGACTTGGGCGACGCGCAGTCGAGTCACGTAGCGCGGAATCCCGTCGGCAGGAGGCTGGAACGACGTTGTTAAGTTTCTCCAGACGCCGTGCGAGTACACACAGCCAGCTAACGACGCCTTTCGCGCCATTCCTGACGCCGGGAGGTGGTGTTAGCTGTCGCCGGATCAGCGCCTGCGATGGCTCAGCTCTGATGGCTACCGGCATCGCACCTATAAGGCTGTTCACGGTTCACTGAGCAACTTTTCAAACCAACCTTTGAAAAATGGCACTACCCCTACGTGCATGTAGTTTAACGGGCACACTGACCGGCATGCACCCGGTAAAGTTGGTAACGACGGAGGGAAAGTAGTTCCATGTCTCAACGTTCAATTTTTAAGTAAACATTTGTGGATACTGAAACGATTAATTTTGCTTTCTGTTAAAAATTTCACAGTTTCAATAAACGGACGCATGAATAAAGCGCTCAGCCCCCTCCCCTCATGACGATATTAATTTTACATATGGCGGAAGAATACACAACATGCATGCAAGTAAATCGTTGGATTCCCTATTGAATTCTCTATATTATGAAATGTAAACGAATCGGATTAAGATAGAAATATTATAAGAAAAATCGAAAAAAGCTAAAGTAACCAAAGAATTATCTCTATCTCAGTAACTGCTAACACCACACTCGCCAGAGTCATTTCAATCGATAGAGCACTCCCGAAAACTATAGGAATATGCTAACTTTATTGGACAGTCTGGCCAAATTAAGACGCGAGGAAAGGAAAACGTAATAATGAGTTCCTGGAAAGNTATGCTAACTTTATTGGACAGTCTGGCCAAATTAAGACGCGAGGAAAGGAAAACGTAATAATGAGTTCCTGGAAAGAGCATTTTCAGTGAACTTTAAACCCTTATTTCTCGCGAACCGTTTATATGATTTTAATTATCGGTGTACCGCTGGATCCCCCTTTAAATTCTCTACAATAGGAAATGTTAAAGAATCTAAATAGGTGAGAAAGTTTTAAGANTATGCTAACTTTATTGGACAGTCTGGCCAAATTAAGACGCGAGGAAAGGAAAACGTAATAATGAGTTCCTGGAAAGGGCATTTTCAGTGAACTTTAAACCCTTATTTCTCGCGAACCGTTTATATGATTTTAATTATCGGCATACCGCTGGATCCCCCTTTAAATTCTCTACAATAGGAAATGTTAAAGAATCTAAATAGGTGAGAAAGTTTTAAGAGAAATAACAAAATGCCAAAAATCAAGCAAGGGGTCTCACTGAAAAAAAAAAAAAAAAAATTGGTCAGCAAATTTTCTTTCAAGAAACTGTCTCAATGTTGGTATCTAACTGTTCAGAACAGAATTAATTCAAACCTCTTTTAATCCATAGTTCGGCATTGTAATTTACTGTAGGAATAACCCTAAACAACATACCTAACTCATAAACTGCTAACACCGGACTAATAGTCCGGACGTATTTTCTGTATATATTCGTTGTTAGCGCGTTTACGCGTATCTCAGCAAATAAACTTCCTGGGAATAAGACTATTTGATAAAAATTATTATCTAAGCCCGTGCAGTTTTGCATTTATTATTAGAAGTTTATCCGAAGAAAAAATAAAAGTGAAAATGGTAAAAAAAATTCGCATTTTTAGAGCTTTTCTGCGCAGTTTACTTAATAGGTAGGAGAAAAATAAAACTGTACAGTCGTAGTTTAACCAATGGGTTTTCATCGCGTGTAATGATATCCCACTGTTACAGATCTCACTTGCAAAGGAAAGCGTAACAGAGCGCAGGTTCGGCACTTCGCGCGTAGGGGCGACGGGGCGATGGTCGCGCGTGCTATTGCCGCCCGTATCGCTGTGCCTCTGATGCACTCTTAGGCCACCTTCCGTTACTGCTGACGAGCAGTAAGATCGCTAGCTGTTCACCAGCGTTCGTAAGCACTAATAGAACAGCCTGCAGTAAACAGTAAATATTTTTTGCCAGTAAGTTTATAGTTTCACAACACTCGGCAGTAGTATTTATTCAAATTAAAGAATAGGAATTAATTTGTGAATTTAACCATTATATTGTATTTATATCTTAACCTAAAGGACTACTTACTCATAAAATAATAACGATAATTGTTTAAATGAAGAAAATAAATTTTCATAACAACATAATTTTTGNAACAGCCTGCAGTAAACAGTAAATATTTTTTGCCAGTAAGTTTATAGTTTCACAACACTCGGCAGTAGTATTTATTAAAATTAAAGAATAGGAATTAATTTGTGAATTTAACCATTATATTTTATTTATATCTTAACCTAAAAGACTACTTACTCATAAAATAATAACGATAATTGTTTAAATGAAGAAAATAAATTTTCATAACAACATAATTTTTGCNGACTACTTACTCATAAAATAATAACGATAATTGTTTAAATGAAGAAAATAAATTTTCATAACAACATAATTTTTGCTTCGATTTTGTTAATGTTTTACTATTGCTCGGAATTTCAATCAGGATTATTTTTTTAATTTAATAATGCGGAGTGCCATATGCAAATTAAAAATATATCGGAGAACCTGCGAAGACTTGAATCGCCCGCCAATATCTTGTTCCACTGGCACTGCGCAAACTCAGCAGTTCCAGTAAACCCGGTGCTTTTAGTTATGAGTGTAGCCTCGCGCCGTGTGAGTGTAGCCTCGCGCCGTGTGCCATCCAGCGGAGCGCGGTAACGAATGCCAGTGATCACCTGCGCTTGTCAGCACTGAAGTAACTGGCCAGTGAAGCCTGCTAGTATGACGACATAAATGCGCCCGCCCTAACTGGCGCGCGAGCTGCGTTACGAATAACCCTTTTAACTCTGCGAGTAACAGATAATCACATCGGTCAAGGGTGACCACTGGAATTCCCTGACATTTCCCTGTTTTCCCTGTGGGTGAACATCCTGTCGTTTCAGTCATTGCAACAAGCCAGTTTTTTGTTCGGGACTGCACTGCTACAGGAAGGGCCGCCCTGCCATACATCGGGACCAAAAAAATTCTGGTTCGCTCTTCACAGCACAAGGCGATTGGGTTCCACTAAATCAGCCCTAGTGCGAAACTCTACATCGGTCATGGTGAATCAGCTGCATCAGCTTCTCCCCGCCTTCGTTCCGACGCCTGGGGGCAGATGACAGACGCTCCAACACTTACCAGGAGCATCCTTTTTTTTTATGTGTAACTTGTACAGCGTGTGGGGAGTCGGGGTTCTTATGCCTGTACCTTTAAGGTTAAATAGGAGTTTAATCCAGACCAACTACGGTGTGCACAGCGCCCAGCACTAGTTGTACAGCCACAAAGCCACGTCAGGCGATAGTTCGCCACTTCAGATGTTCCGAGTAATCCATGCTGCGCACACCGGCCAGTTCCAGACTGCAATTGGCACCGCAGTGCTTGAATTGGCTGCAGTTGAATGCAATCCAAATAGAAAAAGAGATCACGCTCCTTCCAATCGCGGTGGGTGGGCGTGGATACCACCTCGCCCGTCAATAACATCGTACACTGCAAATAAACACCGTGGAATAATTGAATGATCGGCAACACCCGCCAGACAGCGCTGTTCACAATACTCCCCACAAACACTCCTCGGCGGGGTGAAGGAGATGCATGCTAATCCTGTCCACATTGTCACCCACTTGCGGAAGCCCACAGACAACCTTACTCGACGTCGAGTACACAAGGTCGGTTCGCAATCAATTCCGCGTAGGTAAGAGACGTCTGCATAGAACGTTTACAAAAACGTGTGGTTCATAGTGAATGTACTCGTCTTATGTCCAACCAAACACACGTGACTAGAAATTAACTTGATTTCAATGAAGTAGTGGTTTATTAGAAAACATTTAATTTCATTTGTATCCTTATTCTGTGAGTACTTACTCCTCAGGATTTGTATATACCACAAAACACAATAGTGCAATACAAAATTAAAATAAATAAATTATTACATACAATTTAGATTTTCTTTTAATGAGCAAAGGAAAATAAAAACCTAAGTTCTCTTTTTGAAATAAGATATTCCATTAAATGCTGTTAATTACTTCTTATTATTTTCTCCTTCAATTCTATCACCGGCTGAAACTATTGTGTACACGGCACGAAATAAAATATCCTCGTTTGCTACACAACACGTATACGTTGAACTTGACACGTCTGGTTAAAGTATAGGCTATTCACGGTAAAGTGAGCATTTTTGAAAACCCTCTAATTTGGAACAATAGTCAATAAATAAATTTTATTATAGCCCTGGACGTTAACTTCCGAGTGCAATGGAATATACACACTGTGTTTATTACTTATGTAGCAAAAATTATTTAAAAACGAGGTTAAAGGATAAAAAAATTGCTGAAAGAAAAAAGTAACTAGGGCCTCAAAAGTGCTCACTTTACTGTGAACAGCCTATACCTTCGATACGTACATGTTCATTGCGTACACGTTTTTCATCGTCAACCTACCATTATTCAAAAAGGCAGGCCACAGATGTTCAGAAAGAGTATGACTGTCCATCTTTCAAAAAATTATGTGAAAAAATATGGTGAACCGTATCTTATTCTCACTTTGAAACATAATGAGTCGTAATTTGACTTTCAAACTGTAAACATCTCAGCTGCCCCACCGCTAATTTTTACGTGTTCATCTGTCGGCCTGTGAACGGTTTAACAACCGCCAAACATTGCTCGACTATTTACGATGGAATCAAGATGTCACATTTTCATACCGGCAACCCAATGCGTCGCTCAAACCAGGCAAATCTACTGTCGGCTATGGATATTGGAACAATGGGCTCCTTCGACAGTTTTATGAATGTTGTGATGCTATATTTCATTTAAAAATTACACATTCCCCCGTTTCGAACAAGAAATCACGCTAATTATTTCAGTGCTCTGACTTAACAAATGTCCTGTATTTTATACGCCACCAGATACTGCGCTTGCAGCCATGGGTGCGAGCTGCCAATTGAAACTCCCAAGCCAATAGCGTAACAACGCTCCTCTGTGCACCGCTTTCCTCCATCATTCACAAATCACGCTTTTATTTCAAAGGACAACCGAGTTGTAACATTACCGAGAAAAAAAAAACATAATTTAAATTGCAGGAACTTTCAGACCATTATGCATACCGCTAACATTAACGTACTCTGAAGCTTTACAAAATCGCCAAAAAGAAAGGTATTTTCAGACTCCTATATCATACAACATACAGAGTGAATATTTAAGAAACGTGTGTTAAATTCTCTAACAAACAGTTTACTAATAAGAGAAATGGTCTCCTCTTATTAAAATTACAAGCCGCAAGACGGGAAGCCAGCAACATCAAAATATTTGCTTTGAAGAAAAAAATAATTGTTTATTTTCGGCAAAAAAATACAAACAGATGATTCAACGAAACACTTTAGTACTCAAACAAATTCTGTTAGGAAAAAAAAGACTGTTGTTAAACGAAATTTGTTGAACAAAATAATTATTTTGCATTTAGAATTTTGCTTGTGTCATGCATATATTTGTTGATACAACAACATATTTCTTTATTTATATAAGTAATTTGTGGCCTCTAATTGCTGACAAATTCTGTCTCTTGCACGTGAAAGCATCACTCCATGTCCTTGCATTTATACCAGCGAAAAATTGAATCCCTTTAAAGAAAATAACCATGTTTCACGAGAGTAAGTATGAGCACATTAATAAAAGTTTGTGTTTTTCATTTTTATTAAGTCAATTAACGTTAATTTACCTGCAAAATTTAAGAGTGTAAACATTTTTAGAAAAAACTTTTAGTAGAATTGTGGCCTGGTTAATTATGGACAAAGAGTTTTTTTTTTGTTTGAAAGCGATATTGTGAAAGTTGGACGATACACGCGTGACATAATTTAACATTTAAAACTCTATATTTTCACTTGACCGGTCACATGCGCAGCGTACTTAACGTTTAGAATATTTAACTCAAGTTCATTCAACGTCAGTTAATTCATTATCGTAGATTAAACAACACTTCTTAAAAAAAAAATTCCTTTAAGAGTTTGCTCGTCTGAAGGTTTTTATACAAAATGTCACTTGTTGAATACAAAGTACTGTTACAAGCGAGTCTAGAAAAAGCGCAGTCGTTTCCAAGTCAACAAGACGCACGAGTTTGTTTGGGAGAAGGAATACAAATGTTCGTTGCGGCAAATGGCAACGTCTGAAGAAGGGGGAAGACAACGCACACAGCCCTTCTTTCCCGGGCGCAGAGAAAGCGAAACAATTTGCGTTGCGATATCGTTAAATTCCAAGAAAAGATAGAGAGATGAAAAAAAAATATATATATATATTAGCGGGCGGCCTGGAGAAAACAGACGGAAGGGAAGAAAAGTTTTGAATTTCGTTTAGGAGTCAGCCGCGCGCGTACGAGATAACAACGCCTCCCCGACAACCAACCGGGTTCCGAGAAGCAGAGAGAGAGAGAAAGAGAAAGAGAGAGAGAGAGAGAGACAGGAAATAGGAAATAAGCACGTGGGGTGTATACTCTGCGCCAAATATCTGCGAGGCTGAGCAACGTTTCAACAGGGCGGCGTTCCAAAACGTTACTCCGGGAGTAAAGTAACAGAACAGCTGAGGAAAGTAAAAGTAAACGTGATTTTGGAACGAGCATTACATAAATAGCTTTCTGTGTTTACAAATATATATTGATTAAGCAACCAATGTAAATTCCAAAAGATATTTGTCCATTTCCCCAAATTATTAATTTTTTCAATATATTAGTTATGTACATCAACAGCTTTACTTGCGATAAATTAAACACAAACATTATGTATAAAAATATAACCTTTATAAAAGTTAACTACAAAAAAAAAAAAACGAATTTTATCACTCGTCGTTTTTAATTTTCCCGGTTTTGTCTGTGAACAGAATATTCATATTTCATTTCAATTTGTTTAATTCTACTAAACTTTCCGTCATTTTCAGCTTACCCTTCGTTATCGCTGAAATAGCGAGTGTAAAAGTTTTAATTGGGCAAGATGCTGAGAGTAATTAGTCTGCAGTTTTGGGACACTGCCGAGAGCGAGTGAAACGTTTACTCAAAGTGTTTTGGGACAGCCAGAGAGAAACGCTTACTCGCGGAGTAACGTTTTGGAACGCCGCCCAGGGAGGCGATACTAGACAGGCCATTTCAAGCCGCTATTATCTCAGGTCACAGCCGTGTTGCCAACACCAAAAATACAGTGAAAATTTATTCAGGTTTAAAAATCATAGGAACAACCAAAATACCTTTGCTCAGTTTATAACTACGAGGTGGTTAGAAATATGATTTCACTTTTAATATATAGCAAATTACACAACGACAATTTTGTAATTATATTCGATAGTTACACAGTCGCTGCAACTGTTCCACTTGAATGTTTTGTGCCCTGTCTGATGTTACGTTTACCGAGACGAGATCGTTGATTTTCAATTTGGTTTGTTAGAAGGGAGTTCAAAATACAAAGGTATTCGAAAAATTAGATGCCTGATTGTAGAAAGTATTAAAGTCAACCCCCGAAATAATGTACATAAGTTTCCAACCGGGCGAACAGAAGGAAAAAGAAAAAACTTAAAACATAAGTCGCCATAAAGACAAAGTTTACCGTGACGTAGATGTGTTCACTACAGAGCACCGTGCTGTGCTCCGACGAATCTGATGTTGGCAACATAACTGCGACCTGTTTGCATTTTGTAGCTGGAAATAAGAGTTAGTGAGTGAGTGAAGAGATTTGGGCGGCTCTTAACGTCGAGACCTTGACATACGATGAGAGTGAAAGAGGCGAGTTGGAGCAGCGCCGAAAAGTAAGGGCGGGCGAAAGAAGATCCCCGAGAAAACCCGCCGACCAGCGGCATCGTCCGGCACGATTCTCACGTGCGAAAATCCGGGAGCGACCCAAGTTCGCCTTCAAAATAAGAGCTCGACGGAATACGTGGCAGTGTCGCCTCTCTACTTTACTTTCTCTGTGGTTTCGACGAACGGGGGACATCACTGTAGATCCCTGGAATCCATTAGACAAGGCACTAGGGGAGGGCGGGGGGTGTCAAGTGCGCCAAGAATGGGACACAAGGGGAGGTTACGCCCCTCCATTTTACAGCAGCAGCGGCATCGTTCCCCTGGTTTCATTAACAGTGGTTGCTCCCTACTTCAGTCTGAGATAATTATAACTTACTGTAGACTGTCTACCTGTCCAAATATATATAGTTTATAGGCCTTTACAAAGCCAGAACAGTAATATCAGTAATATTTCAGTAGAAATTATTTTATTTAAATATTGAAAAACCTTGGCCCACATGAAATAAGTGTTACGTACATACATAACCGCATGAAAAAAAACCTTTGGTGCACACTATTATATATATATATATATATAACATTAAAATTAACATGGCTACTGTCACAGGAAGTCTGAGACCTGGCCCACTTCTGGAAACGAGAAGTCTGCGCCTATGGCGGGTGTTACCACGCTGATTGGAGCCTGCAACACGATGCAAAGAATAACAGAAATAGTGTTCCACTGTGACCACTTTACGCCCATACCCCTTCAGTATTAACAAAGCCATCAACTACTGTGTACGAGAGTACACCACCACAGTCTCTGCTTTCACTGTCAACACTGCATATGTTTACTATTATTTTATAGATACTTTGAAGCTAATTTACCCTCGCTGCTGTGAACTTATTGAAGGAGTTAACACACTGCGATCTGTGGGAAGTATTCGGCGCTGTGTTCTCAAGTTACCAGCTCCTCAGCAGAGTGCGGTACAAGTGAAAAGATTCCCCTCGCGCAGTTTGATCGGCCGAAGGGGAAGTGTCTGGCGATAACGAGGAGGAGGGAGCGTAGTCGCTCAAGAGGGGTTCAGGGGGTGCAGCGGTATCCCCATTGCATTCTGTCATTAGGAAGATAAAAAAATAATCTTGCCAATTTCATATTTTCAATTGGCATTCTGCATGATTGAAACGACCTCTAAATTAAAAATATATTTAAAGTAGCGCAGACAATTTAAAATTAATATGTTTAAATGTGTCCTTACCTTGTAGTTTTAATTTCGTAAAAATGAATCGTCATTTTCAATTTGCACCCCCTATTAACCCTTATGGGAGGGAGGGCACGCAAAAGAGGGGTAGATGTCGTTGTAATGTCTGATCTGAAAATATTGTCTGTCGTATCCGACGGTTACTCAGCGCACGTCTCCGAGCGATGTTATTGCTCTGGTCGATATACATTCGCAGGATCCAACCAAGTGCCCTTACTCCAACGAAGAGACACTACGACTGACTACTACTCGAACTAGCCAAGAGTGCATCTGGAAAATATGTTAACTGCAGTCCTCTCACCAGCTTTTTGTACCAGCATAGACAGTGTTAGTCAGCTAAGAGGTTCACCCCAAATAACTTACGAACCGCTGAAGGTATAGACATTTGGATTTCGAATGCGTAAATGGCACTACGGGGCTCATAAGACACAGTGTATGTCTGTTCCGAGATGTAATTTATTACTGACATAACAATATCAACTTTGGTTTTTTAATAAATGGGAATATCCTAATTTCTCCCAATTGCATAAAATGTTCTTAAGCGACGAGTTTAGTGACGTGATTATTTGGAAAATCGGAGGCGCACTTTTTGAGATATACGGGGAGGTTCATGGGTGTATGCATTTGACTGTAGCAGAGGCGGGGTAGGTTGCGTCATCCGCTGGGAGATGTTGCGTTGGCGTGGACTGCGAAACAGACACGATTGCTCGGGTGAATTATTTGTAATCATGCTATGGACATTAAACGATAAACACGTTTTATTTGTCTTAGACATCAACAAAAATTCCAACAAACAACCTTTCCCATGCGTTCGATACATGTGTAGGAAGATTCCACTGGACTTCCCAGTGGATGACGCAAACCTACCCCGCCTCAGCTACAGTCAAAGGCATACGCCTATGAACCTCCCATTATATCTCAAAAGTGCTAGTTCGTTGTTCTTCCCCACACTAGCGCTCGAGTGTCATTACTTCCGCAGCTGTATAATTGGCTTGGCCACTTCAGAAGAATGGTCCTTCTATCCTGTGCTTCTGTGTATTATCTTCTCATCTGGATGGCACTGCACAGCCCTCCAAGAGAGAGTGGTCGACAGCAGGCCTGTAACGGTCGTGCAAGCTCGCAGAAATATGGCGCGCACTGTATCTCAGAGCCAAGTGAATAACACAGATGGAGGGAGGGAGGAGTTGCCGTATGACGCGGGTCGTCGCCGTGGAAGGTGGCTGAGGGGCAGGACGAAGAAGACGGAAATGATGGCGCAACGAGTGCGAGCCGCGGAGAGAGGCGTCGCTGAGGCCATTACCGGCGCAGCAGACGCGCCCGCACTGGGTCAAGTGGACCGGAGATGGGAGATGCCGCGAGATGACAAGCATCTGCACCAGCCAGCATCCCTCTCAGGAGCCGTATACCACACGAGGCTGCTGCTCCCGTATTTTATAATGTTGTGTGCACCTGGCCGTTACCACGTTCCAGCGGGATGGAGCCCTTCATAACATGAAAAAAAAAAAAATTAAATTACAGTTCACGCGAGTGAATAGTTTTTAAGCAATCCCACGCTTCACATTTCCAACTCGAACTCTTTAGTATCAGTATTAGCAGAATTACTGCTTTGCAATAGTCGTTGGGAGAGTTGTTGACGAATAAAAGTGCGTTGTCAACCTAGTTTCCCGAATTACTTTTAGTTCCAGTTATATTAGCTATGGCGTGTGATAAGAACTACAACTGCCGTCTCGCAAATGTTAACCCAAATTCGCTGTCTCGGACAAATTAAAGAATAGTTAGCAAATACTTAATTTTTTGCAAGGTTTTATATTTTTAATTTTATAACCTACGAATTTTTTTTGACAATTGTCAGTCTAAAATACCTTAAAATTTGTTTAGCATTGCAGTACAATGGCAAGTGGATTAGCCGTCAGCGTGTTGATAAAATATACAGCCTCCACTTGACGCACCAGCTGATGGCGAAAGGATACATAAACGAAAAGTACACATTGGCCCTACTTTCGTCGAACTGTCAAAATCTTGTCGAGTTACATGAGACAGAGAATAGGCGGGAACCGTGATCTTA
This sequence comes from Clitarchus hookeri, assembly GCA_002778355.1. Classification (NCBI taxonomy): domain Eukaryota; kingdom Metazoa; phylum Arthropoda; class Insecta; order Phasmatodea; family Phasmatidae; genus Clitarchus; species Clitarchus hookeri. The sequence continues at coordinate 48,725 of NQII01001084.1, read as the reverse complement.
TTAGTGGGCGGTGAAAGACTAGTAGAAAGTGGGCGGAACTCAACTCTCGTCCGCAGGGCGAAGGCTGTATTTATACCGCCGCTTAAGCTTCACGGACAATCATGCGCATGCGCAAAGCCCCGGATAACCTGGTTTCTGTGTCCAGAGGTTGCTTGGCCGGAACAGGTAGTCTCAAGACTATCCGGAAGACGTTGGTCGCCGCCCGGCGCAAGACGTCAATCATAGGAGCAGAGGGGATCGTCGATTCGGGGATTTACCAAAGTATATACACTCGTAACCAAGCATTGATCATTTACAGCTGGCGAAGAAACATGGAGGCGATTTGGTGATTTAATTTCGTGATTTGTTTGTTTCGGAGTTGACAAAATGCAAATCACAAAAATTCCACAAATTTTGTCCACGTAGGTATTATGTTTACAAAAAGGGCCAACAGTATGACGAATCAAAAGAAAACGTGTGTTCGCCGAACACGTGTAAATGGCGTGTATTAGCGTGTAACTCCATGGTCGTGTGATCTTGGCGTGTTGTTGCGGCAACACTGGCCATGAGTCAGGCAGGCCGCTGGCTCGCCTCCGTGTCGATGTGGTGGTACAACACAGAATAAAGAAATCGTTTTACAACTTTTTAGTAGAGACTTGCGTATTTGCGTAGGTTATTTGGAGAAAGGTAGCACTGAAACATTTTCTGAGAAATAGTTGTTCGAGGGAATACGCGTATTTCGGTAAATAAATGTTCAGGGAATACGATTATTTTGTTTGCCAAAAAAGAAAAAAAAACAAAGTATCCATAATTTTATTTTTTACTTTAATAATATTTAGTGTAGTCATAGAGAAAAAATCAATGTGAAAATGGTTAAATACTAAATATAGCATTTTCAAAGCTTGCCTAGGCAGTTTCCTTTACCGGTAAGAGAAAAGTACGACTATACGGACTCAATGTCATCTGTGGGCTTTCATCGCGTGTAATAAAGTCCCACTGTTACAGATCTAACTTGCACAGAGCAACGTTCTGACGTAAACACTGCACGCCTTGCGCGTAGGAGCGATGAGGCGCTAGGCGCGCAATGTTAGTGTCGCCCGTATCGCTCCCTCGCTTCTTGACCTTGAACGCGCAGCTACATACTTGTATACATTTAATTGTTCTCCAGAAGGCAAATTCGTTTTCGCGCCAGCGCATGTTTTTCCGTATTTTACAAGTATTCCGTATGCAGCGCAAAAATTAATTTATTTCCATAGGAGAGATAGATAGATTTCTTTTAAATATCTCCTATTATCGTATTTTTAAATAATTAGGAGTATATAAACATTTAAGAATATTCTAATAAAGTTGAGTGAATGAATGAAGAGATTTTGGAGGCTCTTAACATCCGAGGTCTTGAAAGCCGATGAGGTTGAGCGAGGTGAGTATGGAGCAGCGCCGGAATGAAGAGGCGGGGGAAACGGGAGATCTCCGAAAAAACCAGCCGACCAGTGGCATCGTCCGGTACGATTTCCACGTGCGAAAATCAAGAGGGAACCAGCCGGGGATTGAACCCAGTTCGCCTTGGTGCGAGGCGAGCAGGCCAACCGCTCAGCCACCATGGCTCCTTTAATAAAGTTTTCTTTCTAAATTTGAGGCACTTATAAAATGTATTTTTTATGCCATAATCCTTCACAAGATAAAACTTACCTCCGGTGCTTAACAGTGTATTATTGTTTGTTTCAAATAGCTCAAAAGCTGTCTATTGTTTTTATCTAAAGTATTTTTGTGTACGACAGAAGTGAAGTAGTCTATTAGGTATCTTTTCTATTTCTATGCAATTTTATATCATTATAGGTAGGCCTACTTGTATCCATATTCCATTAATGAAAACATAATAAAGAAAAAATCAACTGAACAGATTTTTCTTCTTGTCTGGAACTCAATAACATTTATCAAAAGATTCTTGACTACTATAAATAATTTTCTGACCCGTGGTATANGGGGGGGGGGAGAAGTAAAGAAAAGCAACAATTATTCCTTTTGCAGAAAACGATACATCTGAAAATGGAAATCTATAACATCTCAACACAGGTTACAAAACTGAAATTCAATCAATTCGAAGGGAAAAAAAGGGGGGAGGGGAATATAGACCACAATTATCTGCACGCTCTAATGAACGATGTCATTTGTTCCTTGGCTGCTGCCTTGAAAATAAATAAGGTTACTTCAACACCGGGTTGGAAGATCAATGTTAAAAGTTTGGCAACCAAACATTTTCGCCGCTAGGTAAGCGCTAGTGTCGGCAATGTACCAGATTTTCTCTATTTTCAACGTTAAATAAACCGGATAAATGCAACAATCATACATCAAATGTAAAATAACTTCGTATCGAAATAAAATCTCTCTTTTTTATAATTCAGGTAGCTTAAAATTTTAATTTAAAATTACCTCTTTGGAACACTGCGCACCTAAAGGCATAAATGTTCTCTATGCCAAACTCTCCCATAAGAAATCTCGATTTATTCACAACCTGAATATAATTAACCTTAACCGAATCTGGAAAATTACATGAGAGGGACAGCGAACCACATTCGTGTGCACTCTTGTGTAATAAGATTTTCCATAAGAACTATTTCTTACTGCGCATTACCGACACAACTCTGTTCTTATTCATATTACCTATAAATTAAATATTATCATTTATAGATAAAATAAAAGTGCAAGTTCAGTTTAACCAAAAATAAGGTACTTGTCGTCAACATAGGTATAAAACGCTTGTGATACCCGACATACGAGGGCTGATTCAGAAGTCATGGCAACTATTGTTTATCCCACGAAAATGACCCAATACAGGAAACATACGATGTACGTTTTAAATGTGACACCATATGGGGTATGGATGCAGGAATGTGAGACAAGGAACAAGGACAAACATGGCTACTTGAAATCACAGTTTAGTTGATATATTCTCGTGCAAACTGTATACACTCATGTGAACTGGTACGTATCGTAAGTGTACGAGCTGTTTAACATCCTTCAAAGTCGTCTCCGAGGTTGTCCGCGGTTCGTTGCCAGCGATGAGCAAGACATCGTCACAGCATTTCAACAAGAGGTGGCGCACATTGACGGATCTCAAGCAGCCGTTGGTATTTCCCCTCACTTCAGCCAGCAACAAGACAGCACTTTCTCTAGTCCCAAACACCAAAATGGTGAAATGAAGTCATTATTTGAAACTAGCTACAGAATTTTTGCACGCAGTGAACAATTTGTAAAACCTAAATATCATGTAACATTACTGGCGGAAGGAGATAAGAGACCGGAAAAATTGCAACTTTGTTTTGTAATAGGATAGACCTCAAACGGTTGTTTGTACATTCTTGTTAAGTAATTTTTTTGGCACGCCTTGCAGGTGCATTAATTGGCAACAAACATACAGAAGTAGATCAAGCAACATACAGAAGTAGAACCCGAAAATCAAGTATATACTCAAGTTAGGAGCAAAACGAAATTTCTTACTGGAGAGTTTGGTATAGGTACAATATCCGCCGCTAGGTGCGCAGTGTTCCAAAGAGGTACCTTTTAATTAAATAGCTACGTAAATTAGGTTACAAAAGAAAAAGATTTGACCTAGTTACGAAGTATCTTACATCCATAGAAGTAACCTTATTTCGGAGTAATATCCTGGAAGCAGAACTTTAGCAGGGCTTCAATAAAAGTATGAAGTACCCGTGAATGGTCAATACCTGGCTGGTCACATGAGACACAAACTTGCAGAATGAGAACAGAAAGAGCAGCAATTATAAAGGAGCATCTACAAGTGAGGCACTGCCCGGTGATGGGCAGGCAAGCGGCTCGTTGAGGTCGCGGACGACGGGCGGGCGACCTGGGCGATCGTCGACGATGCATTGGCATTCGGCCTGCGTGCGCCCTCGGCTAGGAGCCCGGGACCAATCACACAAGGGCCACGCCGAGGGGGAAAGAAGCCGGTCTGCAACAAGGTGCCGCTCGTAAATCAAGATGGCGACGTCCGCTCCACCACGGCGCCCGGCTCTGCATTCGCAATCGCCGCCAGATCTGGGGTCGCTGCCAGACTCGGGCCAGCTTTTTGCCACCCCCCTTTCCTACCTTCTTAAAACATCAAACCATCCTCGACCACAGAATCACTCACCCCACTCCCCGCAAACCACAAGTCAGGATCTCCTCCATACGCAGTGGCGGGGCCGCGGTGTTGAAATGACCAGACTACTCACCTCTCACCTTGGCGAATAGGGTCCTCCTCCCAGATTTTCGTATGTGGGAATCGTGCCGGACGATGCCACTGGTCGGTGGGTTTTCTCGGAGACCTCCC